>CBVK0100096310.1:0-18581 GCA_900067695.1 Picea abies | reverse complement strand
ACGGATGAGGAAGCTGAAGCGGTCTATCTAATGACTCAAAGGAGACAATGAATGACAACCATTGAATATGATATTGCAAAGCAAAACACTAGTAGTAGTGGCTGCTCATTTTATTATAATCAAGAAAATCATACATAGACTGTTCCAGAACGTGCATAAGGAGATTTGAATGATAGTTTCAGTTTGTAATATCAGCAAACAAATATATCAAGCTGTAATAAATAGAACCTGGAACTTGTAGATTGAGATGGCAATTCTGTAGCGAGCTGGGTCTAGTAGAAATCAGCAACAACAGTATACTTTTAGGGGCTGCAAAGTGATTCTTCAAATAGCAGATAATGGTCCCCAATGCTAGTTCGATTCCTCACACTGATCTCTTCAGAAAAGGCCCTTACCTCCCAGAACTTGGCCCCTTATAAATGTCTTCACATTCGCTGTCAAACATGATGAAGTATGGTTACTTGGTGCGCCCAGATATATAGAATATTTGGGTCTCAGCAGATGTAAGGAGAGCAGCAAATATATTTGTCCTCACTGCCAATGGGAGCATTCCCTTTCGTTCTAGCTATAACATTAACAGGTAGCTCGATTCCCAAGAGAGCACTTCAGAAAAATGCCAATCTCTATCCTCTAATCAATGAAATTCGCATCCTTTCTTATGGCAGATATGTCTGATCTGTTTGTGACCATGATAGCAACCAGGTTACAACAAGCTCGACCTCCTGATCAAGAACACCACCATCAAGCAATAACAACCCCACGAAAATGAAGGTGCGCCCAGTCTGGAGAGGAATAGCACTACCACATAGTAAACTCAGCCTGTGAATAAGAATTCGATCCCCCAGTGAATACTCAGCAACCACTAAAATGTTTTGGCAAACTCCACAAATCGATTTCTGGAAATGATAGTCTTCTTATCAATGAAGCCCACTGACGAAATCTGAGGTGATCCCGTTCTCAGATCTGATTAGGGTGTATAGTTTCAACACCGAAACCAGAGATAAGCACAAGGGTTTCCAAAAAACCTAGGCTCTCTTCTCAAGAGCTCTCAAATCTATTTTCTTAATGAGCAGAATGCAAGAATGAGGGGCGCCTCCTCTTTTCCCCTCTTTTATTTCTCCATTGAGTTATTTTCCGCTCACTTTACTTTTTAATTTTCTTTTTAAAGTCACTTTATGCCTGCACTCTTTATAATTTTTAAGTGATTTTATTTGCCTAAGACCCTTATCTCCCTTTTTCACTTTATAAAGTCATTTCCTAGGCAAAAGTTGAGTTCCCTAGGTAACTTTTCCGACTTAGCCTACGGGAACCAATTTAGGCTAGCGGAACCACTCCTTTTGCTTCCTAGGCCAACTGAGACATTACAGTCCTCCCCGCTTGAGATTGCTTGTCCTCAAGCAACTGTAATCCAGGATGTTGCAATATCTGCTCTCCTTCCCAAGTAGCGTCCTTGATAGGTAGATTTTTCCATTTGATCAGGTACTCTTTGATGCTCCTATTCCTTAATTTCCGCTCTCTGGTCTCCAATACGTCCTCCGGAATTAGAATCAGCCGCCCCTCCTCATCCAATGGTGGCATCTCTATAGAGATGACAACATGCTGCCCCACCGCCTTCTTGAGGCATGAAACATGGAAGACTGTGTAGCTTACACCCCTCTGGAAGCTCTAACTCATAAGCTATGTCCCCGAATCGCCTCAAAATCCTGTAGGGACCATAGAATTGTGGCTTCAATTTCTCTGCCCCTTTCATTTTCAAGGATGATTGCCTGTATGGCTGCAGGTGGAGGTATACCAAGTCTCCCACCTCGAAACTGCGCTCCACTCGATGCTTGTCGGCATACATCTTTTGCTGATTCTGTGCCATTTGCAGGTTATCTTTGAGAGTTCGCAAGATGTCCTGACTCCTGACTCTCTTGAATCCAATCTTTGGCTTTGGGTGCCCAACTGTCCCCAAATGCTCGATCCACAAAGGTGGTGGCGTCATAACCATACAAAGCTTTGAAAGGTGTCATCCTGATCGACATGTGATAAGTGGTGTTATAGCAATGCTCACCCAAGTGTAGCCATTTGATCCACGCCTTTTGTTGCCTCGATACATAATTTCTCAAATGCCCCTCGAGCCATTTGTTCACAATTTCAGTTTGTCCATCAGTCTGAGGGTGATAACTGGTACTAGGTGTTAATTCTGTCCCTACGAGTCTGAACAACTCCTGCCAGAAGCCCCCCATGAATCTTCTGTCTCGATCACTGAGAATTGTCTTGGGCAGTCCATGCAGCCGAAATACCTCTCTGAAGAACAATTCTGCTACTTGCGTTGCAAATTATTTGGACGATATGGCGAAGAAATGGGCGAATTTAGTAAGCCTGTCAACCACCACGTAGATACAATCTTTCCCCTGAACCATAGGCAACCTTGTGATAAAATCCATCGAAATGCTTTCCCATTTTTGTTCAGGAATGGGAAGCTGTTGGAGCAATCTTGCTGGGTGGGCATGTTCCACCTTGTTTTGCTGATAGATGTGGCATTCCCGTACAAACTTCAATACATCAGTCTTGAGACCCTTTCAAGCGAACCTTTCCCGAATTTGTCTATAAGTTTTTAGGTATCCTGGATGACCTGTCAAGGGAGAAGTATGTGCTGCATGCAGAATTTTGTCTTTCAACTGAGATTTTGGTACTAAATAGATCCGATCCTTATAATATATGATGTCGTCAATAACCTTGTACCTGTCATCAGAGACCTGACCATCAAGTATCTCACAAGCAAACATGTTTTGGGAGTATTCTACCAATAGAAGTGCCTTCCATTCCAGTGAAATCTGCATGAGAGAGAGAGTGGGTATCCTCGATAGGGTGTCAACAACCACATTATTTTTGCCTTTCACATACTCAATTTCAAAATCGTAGGCTTTGATTTTACTGATCCATTTTTGTTGCTGCTCACTCAACTCCTTTTGCTCCATGAGAAACCTCAAGCTATTATGATCGGTCTTTACCTTGAACGTGTTGCCCACTAGGTACTGTTGGAATTTGGTCAATGAATGCATTATGGCCAACATCTCTTTGTCATATATGGAGTAATGCCGCTCATACTCTTAGAGTTTGCGCCTCTCAAATGCTATGGGGTGACCGTTTTGCATCAATACAGATCCTATCCCAATTCCTGAAGCATCACACTCCAAGACAAAGGGTTGAGTGAAATCAGGGAGTGCTAAAACAAGGCATGAGCTCATCACCTGCTTCATTTTTTCGAATGTCTCTTGGGCCTCCTCTATCCAAACGAAAGCCCCCTTTTTGGTGAGATCGGTCAGTGGCGCTGTCAACTGTGAGAATCCCTTAACAAATTTCCTGTAGTAAGTGCAAAGACCAAGGAAGCTCTTCAGTTCTGTCACATTCCTAGGAGTTGGCCATTCAATGATCGCCCTGATCTTTTCTTGGTGCACCTGTACCCCATTCTCCCCAATCACGTGCCCCAAGTAGAGCATCTCTGTCATACCAAATTCGCACTTGGATTCCTTCGCATACAACTGCTGACTCTCTATAATACCAAGTACTTCATCCAGATGTCGCAGATGGTCTTCCCATGTTTTGCTGTATATGGGGATGTCGTCAAAGAAGACCAATAAGAACTTCCTCAACTGCTTATTGAACACATGATTCATGCACGACTGGAAAGTGGCAGGGGCGTTAGTTAGCCCAAATGGCATGACCAGAAACTCATAATGACCATAGTGGCATCTAAAGGCTGTTTTAGGTACGTCCTGCTCTCATACCTTGATCTGGTGATACCCTGAGCGAAGATCAATCTTTGAGAAAAATTAGGCTCCCTAGAGCTCATCCATTAATTCATCGATCCTGGGTATGGGGTATCGATTCTTGATTGTCTTCTTGTTTAGGGCCCTGTAGTCTATACACATCCGCAGAGTACCATCCTTATTCTTGACTAAGACAACGAAAGAGGCAAATAGGCTGGAACTAGGGTGGATGTGGCCCATTTTCAATAGTTCTTTAATGGTTTTTTCAATCTCGTCCTTGTAAACTTTAGGGTGCCGATAGGGGTTTGTGATAATTGCTTGGACCCCCTCTTCTAGCTCTATGATATGCTCAAAACCTCTATCAGGTGGAATGCCAGGAGGAATGTCACTAAACACTTTATGATGTTTGCGGAGTAATACCTGTAAGTCCTCTGGAAGCTGCTGCAGACGGTTAGGTGGCTCTCTGTCAGAAATAAAACACTCTACAACCCACTCTATATCACCATGCCTCATAACTGCCTCCATGCTGTGTGATGACACAATCTTCGGTGGGTATTGGTGCATGGATCGTAGGACCACTTTCTTTCCATCCGGGCCTGTGAACTCCATCTCCATGGTCCTCTGATCAATAGTGTATCTCCCAATAGAGTAAAGCCATTGAACGTCCAACACTACATTGGTGTCTGGTATGTCCACTACAAAGAAATCATCTGTCATTGAGTAGTTTCCCATGGTTATTGTGAGCTTGGGAATCCACTTGGTGCAACTCATCTGGTGGCCTCCTGGTATGACTACTGTGAACCCATCGAATTCCTTTGTCGGAATTCCTCTCCTCTCGACCATGTTATCGTCAATGAAGTTATGGGATGCTCCCCCATCGATCAATATTGTCACCTTGTGCCCCTGTAGGACACCTCTGACCCTGAAGGTATGATACCTCAGAAATCCTGACATCGAGGCCATGACTGGGTCCTTAGCCCCAGCTTGTGAAGACTCCTCTCCTGATGCTGGATGTCCCTGGTCCTGTGCCTACTCCACCTTCTCATCCTCATCACTGCCATTGTCAGAGTATACCTCAATGTAATGGGCCTTGCCCATTTTGTCCTTCATGACACATCTGTGTCCTGGTGCCCATGGCTCCTGATAGCTGAAACACAATTTCTTTTTCCTTAATTCTCTCCTGGTCTCTTCATCCAGTTTGGGCTTGCCGGCCCAATCTCTCTGAGGTGGTCTGATTTCCTTAGTCTTCGGGGTAAAAGTGGGTTTGGGCGGAAACCGACTTTTAGGTATTGCATTCTGCATGTCCCGAGCTCTGCTGACTGCATCCTGTAAAGAGGTAGGCTTGTAGGCCTTGACCCATCCTCGTAGAGGCTCCATTAGCTCCTCAACAAACAACATCACCAAACGATCCTCTGAAATGTCTGACACCATCACAACAACCCTCTGAAACTCAGATATACAGGCCTCTGGGCTAACTGTCTGTTTGAGCTGAGCCAGTTCTCTGAAGTGAAGCTCGGGGTCCTTCCTGTCAAATCTCTCAATGAGTCTCTATGTGAAGTCCAGGTAGGAGGTAACCCTGACATGTCCCAAGGTGACTAACCCATGGTTCCACCACTCATGGGCCTCGCCATCCAAGTGCAAGGTGGCCAACTTAATGGCATCTGTCTCTGTCATCTGGTGCAGCTGGAAGTAAGTGTCGAGCTTCTGCACCCATGATCTAGCGGAGCATTTAGAGCCCCCGTCAAAGTTGGGAATAACGACTTTCCCAATGGTACGCTGCAACTCAAAATTTTGTGTCATGGCCCTCATGGCCCCTCTCGGTTGGTTTCTGCTCTTCATATTGCAGAACTCCGCGAAGGATATGGCTGAGTGGAAATCATCTCCTAGCCTCTTGTAGTCATCTAAATATGCCCTATAGGGCTCATCCTGATCAACCTGCATTAATCTACCTGCGGCCTCATTCCCCAGAAATTGAGGCATAGTGGGTCTGGGGGATTTGGTGTACAAGTGGGGGTAGCTCTGCATGGTAGTGCATGAGTGGCTACCCTCTCCATTGTTTGAACCCCCATCACCATTCTGATTCTGCTTCGTTGGGCCCTCCAACGAATTCTTAGCTAGCTGCCCCATAAGGTCCATCATGGCCTTTTGACCCTTGGCCAAATCATTCAGAATATTGAACAGACTGTTGATCCTGGTATCATCTTTGCCCTTAGGTGTGATAGATGGTGTTGCCTCTCCTGTCCCTTCTTCTCTAACCACTTCTTCTTCTTCCCACCTAGGGGGATTTGGGGTTCTTCCCCTACATCTTCGGAGGTAATGTTCTGCTCGTCTTCTGGTCTCATAAATCTGATTATAAATGCCCCTTAGAGCCCACAGCTGCAGAGGAACATGCTCTGATACCACTGTAATATACTCACTCCGATATTCTCTAGAGTTGAGGTGATTTTTCTGAGTTTAAGGAGGAATTGTCACTGTGGTATTTCTTCAAACAGTTTGTACACTAGCTGCTGTAGGTGCAATTTTTATGTCCTTTTACAATGAAGAGACCTCTTAACAACTAGTAAGTAATTTCCAATAATGACAACCATTGAATATGTTATTGCAAAGCAAAACGCTAGTAGTAGTAGCTGCTCATTTTATTATAATCAAGAAAATCATACATAGAATGTTCCAGAATGTGCATAAGGAGATTTGAATGATAGTTTCAGTTTGTAATATCAGCAAACAAATATATCAAGCTATAATAAATAGAACCTCGAACTTGTAGATTGAGATGGCAATTCTGTAGTGAGCTGGGTCTAGTAGAAATCAGCAACAGCAGTATACTTTTAGGGGCTGCAAAGCGATTCTTCAAACAGCAGATAATGGTCCCCAATGCTAGTTCGATTCCTCACACTGATCTCATCAGAAAAGGCCCTTACCTCCCAGAACTTGGCCCCTTATAAATGTCTTCACATTCACTGTCAAACATGATGAAGTATGGTTACTTGGTGCGCCCAGATACATAGAATATTTGGGTCTCAGCAGATGTAAGGAGAGCAGCAAATATATTTGTCCTCACTGCCAATGGGAGCATTCCCTTTCGTTCCAGCTATAACATTAACAGGTAGCTCGATTCCCAAGAGAGCACTTCAGAAAAACGCCAATCTCTATCCTCTAATCAATGAAACTCGCATCCTTTCTTATGGCAGAGATGTCTGATCTGTTTGTGACCATGATAGCGCCCAGGTTACAATAAGCTCGACCTCCTGATCAAGAACACCACCATCAAGCAATAACAACCCCACGAAAATGAAGGTGCGCCCAGTCTGGAGAGGAATAGCGCTACCACACAGTAAACTCAGCCTGTGAATAAGAATTCAATCCCCCAGTGAATACTCAACAACCACTAAAATGTTTTAGCAAACTCCACAAATCGATTTTTGGAAATGATAATCTTCTTATCAATGAAGCCCACTGACGAAATCTGAGGTGATCCCATTCTCAGATCTGATTAGGGTGTATAGTTTCAACACCGAAACCAGAGATAAGCACAAGGGTTTCCAAAAACTCTAGACTCTCTTCTCAAGAGCTCTCAAATCTAATTTCTTAATGAGCAGAATGCAAGAATGAGGGGCGCCTCCTCTTTTCCCCAATTTTATTTCTCCATTGAGTTATTTCCCGCTCACTTTACTTTTTAATTTTCTTTTTGAAGTCACTTTATGCTTGCACACTTTATAATTTTAAAGTGACTTTATTTTCCTAAGACCCTTGTCTCCCTTTTTTCCTTTTTCACTTTATAAAGTCATTTCCTAGGCAAAAGTTGAGTTCCCTAGGTAACTTTTCCGACTTAGCCTACGGGAACCAATTTAGGCCAGCGGAACCACTCTTTTTGCTTCCTAGGCCAACGGGGACATTACATATAGGTAGCTGATTGGATCATTGATGTACATGATCCACATTGGGCCAGATATATGCTATGCAGTGATTGCAATGTGTTAGTTCATGGCTGAACCGAGACAGAGACACTGGGTGGAAGCAAAGCACATCTTGAGATATCTCAAAGGGACCATTACCTATGGCCTGAGATATACATCCAGAGGTGGTCTATTTCTGCATGGGTATGCAGATGCTGACTGGGCAGGAAGCCCAGTGGATCGGAAAAGTACTTTCGGATACTGCTTCAGTTTAGGATCCACTATGATCTCTTGGTCAAGCAGGAAACATGGGTCCATTGCACAGAGTAGAACAGAGGCTGAGTACATTGCAGCAAGTGATGCTAGCAAGGAAGCAGCATGGCTCAAAAAATTCAGGACGAACGAGATGCGATGTAAGTCTAATGCAAAAGTCAAACCTCTGTGAGGCAAACCAAAAGTCAGGACAAACGAGATGCTATGTAAGTCTAATGCAAAAGTCAGGGGGAACGTACAACCTCTGTGAGCCTAGTCAAGCCTTGTGAGCCATGAGCAAAAGTCAAGGCATCTAACAAAAGTTAGGTTGAACGTAAAATTCCTATGAGCTAGAAACAGATGATCTTCCTGATATTGCAAATGATGTAATGTATTGATCTAGTGCGTTGGCACGTGTAACACCTTCCACCATGAAGAAATTCGAATTGCTTTGTAAAGAGTCAAGTTTGTTGCATGTTTAATGTTGCATGCATGTCTAGTTGCATGTTGCATGCATGTGTAGTTGCATGTTGCATTCTTGACATGCATTGCATGCATGCATGTCATGTGCATGCTAAGGAGTTCACATGCATCTCATGTCAAGGGCGAGTTCCTAACTGAAGTGGTAAGTTCAGTTCTAATTTTGGTTGCTGAGTTAATGTTTAGTTCTAAATCTGATGGCTGAGTTAAGTTTAGTTGTAAAAACATGCACTCATGCCTCTAATTCGAGCCCCCTCCTCTCTACCTCTCCACTCCTATATAAGCAAGAGGTCGAACCTCTTTTCCATACACAGGGTTATGCAGCGAATAGGTGAGGAATCTGAGTGGTATATCGGTCATAGAGAAGGTGCATAACATAGAGGTATATCAGTCATAAAGAAGGCGCATAACATAGTGGTATATCAGTCTATAAGAGGTAGTTATATCAGTCAATAAGAGGCAGCAATAGCAGACCATAAAGAGGCAGCGTAACAGTCCATAAGAGGCAACGTATATCAACAAAGATACATCTTCAGTGCTGGTCTGTAACATGTGGTTATAAATCAACAAGGTTTCTTAGTTACACAGTCAGGTCAGAGTCAACTTGGCAAGCTCTTTAAGAGAAAAATTTCATGGTGGAAAATTTGTAAGTGGTCATACATTATTAATGCAATAAAAGGAGATTGTTTGCTGGGGTTTTTCTCCCTGTATATGGTTTCCCCAGGGTACATGTGTTATGATCTTGCATATTGGTAATGTCTTATGATTATTGCTGTTCTAATTTATGAATGATGTCAAGCTAAGTTCTAAGCACGATCAGAATTTTTAAAGAAGTACTTATAATATTAAATCATTATGAGATTGTTGCAATAAGTCATCCCTGGGTGATCGGAACAAATCTGTAATCATGTCATCTTCATGTTGCCAAACATTTGAATCAGTAGCAATCACATATGGCTGTTCTAAGGGAAACAATTGAAAATGACCTTCAATGTCATAAATGGGATCTCCGTTAAGATCAGAACAAATCACATCCCATTTACGTCTCCCAACATGTATAAACTCATCAATATTTTCAATCACATCATCACTTTTGTTATAACATGAAGGGTCTAATGCATCCAAGGGTTCCTCTAACACCTCTTCACTTTCTGAATCATGAAATGAAGCAACATCAAAAACTTGGAAAGGAGTATAACTTACGACGTTCTCTTCTTCATGTGTAGGAGGAATGGAAGCTTGGATGACTTCATTGGATAGAGGAGCAAATACCGGGGCTTTGTCTTCATGAGGAGCCTCTTCGTGGATTTGGTCTTCAACATGTTGTGTTTCATCAAAATGTTCTTCTTCGACATATTCACAAGGCAACTCATGTTCGTGTATTTGGTGACCTTCCTCATGATTCACCTCTTCAGGTTCTCCTTCTTCAATCATGTCTTCATTGTCTTCAATGAAGTCATGAGGTGATTCCTGCTCCTCTTCGAGGGATTGATAGCTCTCTTCATGAATCTTCTCTTCAACTTCTTGCTCGTAAGTGGATTCTTCGTCTTCCTCAACAGGGCTAGAAACTAACCCTTCCCTTTGGAGGGCCACCGTGAGATCGTGGAGAGTGTCTTCATATATTTGTGTTCTCGGAGCCCACCTTTTGAGGAATTCTTCAATGCAGATTGTAAGAGTATACTCTTTGGATCGAGGGTATGCTTAACCCAGTCCTTTTCGCTTGTTTCCAGAGACATCAAAAACAATCTTATTAACACATCTTGATGTGTCACATCCATCTCCGAAACATACTTCAAGAAATTCACAACATGAGTAATAACCAAGGACGAGTCTCCATCAAATTTTGGACAATTATTCCCCCAACTTGGAGAAATGTGATTTGGGTATCCTGGAATATCTTCAATATCCAGGGAGGGAAACATTTTGTGAAGTGATCATGGTGCCATAATTCCATTTCTTGAGAATATGCATTCTTACAAAGTTGAGAGTAGGATGACACCTTGGAATATGTCAGTGGAGTCGCCAGATGATCTTCCATGGATCATCAAAGTAAGGTGAGGGAACTACCTTAGTGGAGTCGCCAGGTAAACTTGTAAGATAAGGGCGTCGGGAGAATTTTACCAAAGATATGTCGTGAGGAGAATGACTCAATCCTCCCCGACAACGACGCCGAAATGTTATTGCAGGATTTGTACTTGTGCAAAGCCCACCACAAGATCCCCAAACCTTGCATAACTATGGAAGAAACTACCAATGTCACCTTAGTAGGATCTTCCCTCATTTTAGTGATGTAAGAGGTCCACCACAAGGGAGGCTTCCCCGGTGACCTCAAGGGATCAAATAGCAAGCTTAGTAGCCAAGCTTACTGCTCCCTATCTTGATCACCGGTTTGTTGGTTTAGGTCTAGGAAAGAGAGGAGGTTGAAGGTGATGTTTTGTACCTTCTCGGAACAAGAACACTTTGCAGTATACATACAACAAATACCAAGCTAAAGTATGCAAAAATAACCTCTTTAGACACTAGACAAGGTAAACTGCAATGGCTGTTACAAATTTACAGCAGTAAACAATTATATGACAACAATAAATGATTTGTAACAACAACAATAATTAGTGCTTAGAAATGCCACAATTGACCATGAAAAGCAAGAAAATAACCAATAGAGTATTATTCAATTGTTAGAGGGAATTTCTGAGTGAGTTAAGCCACCTTTAGATGGGTGTATGCAGCAAATTAATGTAGTTTTAGATGGCTTTAGCAAAATTTTATAACAACAAATAATATAGTGAGTTTGCTAGGGTTAGAGTTAGTATAGCTAGTGGAATGCTTGAGAGTTTTGAGAGAGAGTTTTTATCAATCACTTTCATCACAAGAGTTGCTTCAAGACTAGTGCCTTTCTAGGGTTATGGAGTCTCAAATGCATCCAAGCTTGAAGGTTGATCTACTTAAAACCAAGAGGTAAGATCTAAACCCTAAGGCGCAAACACATTTGGGCCTTAGGCTTTAGACCTTGAGGAGAAGGACGTCTAGGGTGTTGATGTTTGTACAACATCGGGAAGACATTCTCCCAGATTAATAATTAATAATATAATAATAATAATAATAATAATAATAAATAGTTATTATAATTATTAGAGATGCATCCTTTCATGGATGGTCACCATATGTGCCTTTAGGTTCTTTATATATTTGACACATTCATCATTGTAATATGAATCTATCACATCATCTCATATACAATATTATCTCATATGAGATAATATAATAGATAAAAAGACACTTGAAAGACTATAAAAAGACAATTGAAAGACACAACAATAGACACACATATTTTTTCTCTCTCACACGTGGGAAGTGATCTAAGGAAGAAACTGAAGTTTCTAAGTAGTTGAAATTTCTGAGTGTAATTACTTAGTAATGTTCTAGAGTTTACTAAAGTAATATCGTATATCATTGGAAGTAATTACCACTTGCGAAAAATTGTGCTTGTCTAATTTAACACTAGAAAATCAACATGGTTAGCCGTATGACATCGAGTATATGATGGATGTATGTTGGTCATAGTAGAGGACGTATCATTTGTAGGGTCATTGTATATAGTTGTGCATATCCATGTAATGAAGAAGAAGAGGAGGTCAACACATGCAGAGGGAGACTTTCATTCAGAAAGGATTCCTCTTCAGATTCAGATTCAGATGGGAGATACGTTCTCTAGGACTGACAGACAGGAGGCTAGACCTTGAGGAGATATGAGACCTCTTGGAGAGGATTCCCTTGTTTCAGTGAAGAATACTTCCAGATGCTGTTTCAGTATGGGATTGTTGACCGCCTATTCAGCTAGGGGTCAACTCATGTACCATGAAGTATTTATCTATGTTCCAGACAGTATTGGTTCTACTTGGGCATTTGATGCCCCAGCACTAAAATTTTGTAAACGAAATTTCCGTACCCCTGCGTGGGTTAATAATGTAATGAGTCTGCATGAGTCATAGTTAGGTCAGGTACCTTGGGATGTTTTCATTAAGGGAGTTCCTTTCACCGAGGGTTTTTTATCCTCAGGTTGTTAGCCGGGCTCCCGGGCCTGGTTGACTTCCCTTGAGTTTTTCCCTCCTCACATGCAATAATTTCCTCCAAAGTGGTGAACGACGTCTTAACGGTCTCGTCCTTTGGTAACCTTTGCTTAGGATTGATGTAAATGACCATGCCAGACATTGTAGAAAGTTTCGCGGAATTTCGTCGAGTCTAGATAGGTTTTTTTTAATTAATTAAGTCTTTAATGATTTAATTAATTAATTAATTTTTGAGCTAAATGATGTAAAAACTTAGCCTTTGGGATTTTGATAGGGGTATTTGTGCTCAAAAGAAATGGAACAACACCCCGTACACCCATAGGCCAAGTTTCAGCTTAGTCGGACAAGTTTTGATAGGTGTTTGTCCACTTAGAGTCAGAGTCAGTCAAAAACAACAATTTTAATTGCTCAAGTGACATTAGTCATATGTCAAAATTATTGTAATTTCTGAGTTAGTGAGTTAGTGGTAAGGTGGCAATGAGCAAGTTAGACCCCCCTAACCTACCCAAACCCATCCTAACCACTTCAAACCTTAATCTACCCACTTAACTTATGTTATCACCCTTTTTTCCCTTGCCCTAAGGGGAAATTCGACCCCCCTTACCCAAAACCTTCATTTCCTAACTTAAACCTTAATCATTTGCTTTGAGACTTTGTGTGGGCCCCTCATAAGTGAGGTGCGCCCTTCCTAAAGCTCCACCTCACTCATCCATTGACCCCACGTCCCTTTCTCTTACCTATGTGGCGCCCTCTCTCTACACCTCACGCCCCTCTCATAAAACTCACGCCCCCTCTCCCATTTGGCCATTCATTTGAGCCTCCACTTGTCACGTGGGGCCCTCCAATACATGGTGCGCCCCCCCTAGCCTCTTTCCTCACTCTTCCTATGGCCCACGCCTTGCCAACTCATTGATCCAAAACCCTAAACCTAAGGAGGGCGCCCCCTTCCTTGGGATTCTCTCTCTCTCTCTAGATTTGACACTTGGGTTTCATCTAGATGCCTTCACTTTGCCTCTAGAGGTATAAGTAAGACCCCTACCCTCCTCATTTCTTTACCATTCTTTGAGCTACTGTTATGTTGCTGAAATTCCATTCCACTTCTCTTGCTCTTGCCACCAAGCCACCCACTCACTATTCTCTCATTTTTGGATTAATAGAGAAAAGCTTTGGAGGATTATGAGGAGATCTTTGAGTATTCTAGATTTCATCTACACATGAGGTGATATTGTAGCTTAGTTTTTTGTTATGTGATCATTGGTAGTAGATCTTTGGTAAGAGTATTCTACTAGGGTAAGATAGCTAAGAGTATTCTAGTTATCTTGTGTTATTGTTGGATAGTTTAGGATTCGTAAGTATTTCGTTCTAGACTTATTCATGATAACTGTTTATTCCATGATTCACATCATTTTCTAAGTTTTGCAGGTCATCTCAAGAGGATCATTGGGATAGGATTCGAAGAGGAGTCTTCTCTTGCCCCTCTCTCAAACTTCTAGCTCTCTTATTATCCATTTTCTTTCTGCATACGTTTCAGCTTGATTTCAGCACTCTAACTCTCTTAGATAGGTCAATATTTTATCACTTTTCTTACAGATTTTTTGTGTGGAAATTTTCTGTGGTAAGGCAGAAAATTTCATCTAACTTGTGTGGTGTTTTTCAGCATTTCCAGCAAGCTTTTGCTTGCTGGTTTCTGCAGAAACTTACCAGCAACAAGGGGAAACGCTGCCCAAATTCGTCCACAAGCTTCAAGCAAGACATATCTCACTTGGGTAACGAATTTCTAACGTTTCCTAATACATTTTTGTATATTTTGTACTGTTTTGCTTGTATATTTGTAAAGCTTTTTAATTGCCGACACCTTGGGAGTGAGCTTGACCTAACCAACCCCCTAAAATCGTCTTGGCCTAATTTATTCATTCATTTCTAAGTTATTCAATAAGCTTTTTGTTTTTTTTTGTTGATTGATATTGCTAAGATAGTTTCTGCCTGAGCAGTCGGCCAGGAGCCTACCTGACATTCTCTATCTCCGGCTCTCTGGACTTAGAGAACGAAGGTTGAATGCCCTGCTTTTTTGTGCAGTGATATCTTAGGGATATTGATCTAAATGTGCCGGCACCTTGGGGGAGTCATCCCCAAAATCGCCCTGGGCTTAAGGAAAATCAATCTTTAATTTATTTCTATTGCTTATCTTGCCGGCACCTTGGGGGAGTAATCCCCAATATCGCCTTGGCTCTAAGGGAATTAACCTGTGATGATTTCATATGCTGTCTAGTTAGATTATCTTTGGTGATTATCGTCTGCAAGTTAGTTGTTTTTGTGCTCTCTTTAGGTCACGGCCTACTTCTTTCTTTTTGCAAAGTAATTGTCTAAAATGATGATGGAATGATGTTGTGGTGGATGTCTTAAGCTCACGGCCTAGTACATTTTAGCTCACGGCCTCCTCTCTTTTTTGCAATTTATGGTGGTGATGGAGTAGTATATGTTGATGTGGATTTTCACTTATTGAGCTCACGACCTAGTTCTTGTTTTATCATTTGCTTATCTCTACTCACGTCTTGGTTCATTCGCTCAAGCATCCACGTCATAATTTACTTATGCAAGTCTTGCACATATTATCTTATGCTAATAGTTTCACTTGCACATGTTAGAGCTGTCTTAGCTCATGGCCTAGTTTATAGTTTGGCATTTTCCTTGGTGTTCACGTCTTATGGTTTAACAAGCATACACATTTACACTTTACCTTATTGCAATTGCTCACGTCTTTCATTCAATGTTCAATGCACCCACGTCTTGCACATTTGGTAAAATGCTTTATGGTTGAATGTTTGTGGTTTAAGATATCCTCAATGCTCACGGCCTAGTTCATGATTAAGCAATTGCACACCTCTTGGCTCACGACCTTGTTCATTATTGAAACATTCACATCTTAACCTTGTTCCAGGCATTCTTTACATTGCAGATCTCATGGTTAATGATTTTGTTTTCAATTGTTAAATCTCTCTAAGCTTCATTCATTTCGTTTCATGGTTTAATTCACTCACTAGCTCATGGTTTAAGTACTTATCTTAAGCAGCCACGCCCATGTTTATTTCATGCACATTTTATACATCTTTTGCTAATGGTTATAAATGATATATATGTGAGGGATGATATGTCTTAAAGCTCACGGCCTCACTTACTTTTAAGCACCTTTAAGCTCAGCACTTTTCGTTTTATGTTCTAAGGCTCGCATATACACTTACGTCTACGTTTGCAGTTGTTCACGATTTCATCTTTCATTTCAGTATTGTTTCTCATTATACATGTGAATGGTTTATGGGCTTAATGGTTTAACTTATTGTAACGTTCTATTCACATGATCTTATGTTGATGGTGTAATCTTATGCAATCTTTCTTTTACGTTATGCTATGATGACGATGGTTTAAACTACACACTGCAAGCATCCGATTACACACATTTTGCTCACGGCCATACGCTAAAAAGATAAAATTTGAAGGTCTAAAATTGGTTTAAAAGCAACCCAACACACCTAAAGACCCACCCGCAGGTCCTAATAACTCTTAGCAACATTTTAGGAGCCTCAATCATCTTCCTCCACCATCTAAAACGGGTTTGAGGGACAGTCCGGCGGTAGTGGCGGGGGACTGTCCCGTGGTTTCGTTGGGGAGATCCCGTGTCAAGACTACCTCTTACTAGGTGCGGGCTGACCTTGGAAGCTAGGGTAGAGACTCGTAGCCCTACTATCTTGAGCATCGGGCAGTTATTTGGTGGAGCAAGAAGTTTGAAGCACACATCTAGCTTAGGGGGTGGGAAATTAAAATCTTTAAGAAATTACATTAGTTGCATAGATCACTTGTGTATGTTTTGGGGGAATTAGATGTATGGATAGGAAAACATAACTTGTGGATTATTTCATTGTTTCATCTATTCATTGCAGCTATATGTTCTATCTCCTTTATGTTTACATGAGCAGTTAACTTACTTGTGGAATATCTTGTCTAATTGCTTATTGTGGTGTGGATCAGGAAGTTTTGAGTATCCCACTTGGGGAGGCAATTCTTCCCTTGATCCTTAAGTGCTTTTGTGATTGGTTGCCAGTGAAGGCAGTCCAAATGGAGTAAGTGCCATTTGGGGCATGCTTGGCTTATGTGGGTAAATTGTTCATCTCTTGTACATCTTGTTACTTTTGTATATCTTTGTATCTGATTAATGTATCTTGTATCTAGCTGATGTATCCTTGTATCTGATTTGTAATATCTTGTATCTTGTACATCTTTGTATCTAGTTTGTAATTGATGTAATCTATTGTAACCTTAGAATTCTTTGGTATAACTCTTGCTTGTGGTTTGGGGTAGTTTAGTTTGATTTAATTGTAAAACTGTTGTAATTGAAACACCCCCAAAACTTAGTCAACCCCATTGCCCAACATAGGCACTAGTCTTAGTTGACTTAGGAAAGGAATTGACTCTCATAATAGACTAGACTTGCACTTGCATTGCTGCTTGTCATCATAGGCTAGTTTTCCCCCCTTGGCCTATAACGAAATTAAAAATAACTCCTAGAACATTAACTGTAAAATTAACTTAGTAACTAGGGACTACCCCCCTTGGCTTCCCTAGGAGTAAGCCTAGAAGGAAGAAATTCCAGTCAAGGTGACAGTGTGGACTTGGAACTTAGACATTGTGTCTCCGAGGGCACACTAAGTGAGTTGGACTTAGCTCACGTTTGCAAGTGTGCATTAGGACGGCAACAGGGATCACTGTGATCTCATGGTTGAGAAGGGAGCAAAGATCAGTGGCACTCAATACAACGGAGGTAAAGTACATAACAACCAATATTCTAAGCCGTGAAGCAGCGTGGCTTCAAAATTTTCTTGCAAGACTTCATCCGAGACATGATGCAGAAGGGAGTTGTGAAGCTCCAATACATATCCACAGATGAGTAGCATCAGGCAGACATTCTCCTAGAGTGGTCATGTTGATTTGACTGAGGAGAATGATACATTCACTCAATAATTAGTCATGCTGATTTGGCTAGTGGTGAATGGCCTAAGCGTAGTCTTTCTCCTTAGTCATGCTGATTTGACAAGGAGTGGAAAAGACTCGAGGTGTCGATGTTTCTCCAGGTGGCTGCATCGGGCAAACATTCTCCCAGAGTGGTCATGCTGATTTGACTAAGGAGAATGATACATTCACTCATAGGATTAGCCATACTGATTTGGCTAGTGGTGAATGGCCCAGGGCGTTGATGTTCTCTAGCTATTAGCATCGGGCAGACATCCTCCCAGAGTGGCCATGCTGACTTGGCTGAGGAGGATGATACATTCACTCACAGTATTAGCCATGCTGACTTGGCTAGTGATGAATGGACCAGGCACAGTCTTAGAGACTCGAGGTGTTATCACATACCTACTCCAGGTTGGAGCGATCTATGTTGATCAAAAGTGCATGTGAGGAGAAGTATACATCGACTTGGTGCATGCCGGAGATGATTACATCAACTTGGTGCATGCCGGAGATGATTACATCAACAAAGGCTCATTGACAAGTGTAAGAGGGAGTTGGCCTCAGAGTTCGAAATCAAGACTCTTGGTGTGATACAGAATGTCTCTCTAGCTGAGAAGGAGTGTTGAAGTTAGAAGCATCGGGCAGACATCCTCCCAAAGTGGCCATGCTGACTTGGCTGAGGAGGATGATACATTCACTCACAGTATTAGCCATGTTGACTTGGCTAGTGATGAATGGCCCAGGCGTAGTCTTTGTTATCGCACAGTTTGTAGGAAAGGTTTAAGTCGCTGGAGTCAAGGCTCAAACTGGCGTAACAGGAACTTCCCCACCCACTGTCACCTCGATGGGAAGCTCTTTCTATTTAGGGTGGCTAATCCCAAGGGAGACGTCCCTAGTAATCTGGGGTTTTGAAGGAAAAGGATCAAGGTGTAAGGCTTCAAAGGTTAGAGCAAGCTTTCCCTTCACAGATTACTGCCGAATGGATAGTCAAAAAGAAGAAGATATCCCACTGGATGGCACCTGTTTGCGAGACAATACAAACAAAACTAGAATGTGCTGCAGTGGTTAGTACTTCACAATATCAATGACTATCTTTTATACATATGAGCATTAATGAAAGTAAT
>CBVK0100096307.1:0-12172 GCA_900067695.1 Picea abies | reverse complement strand
AGAATCTTACAATAATTAAATTGATTTTCTTATATGTTTGTATTATTTGAATTTAAATCTATACAATATAGTTGAATGGCTTCTAATTTGATTGGAAAGTAATGTATCCTCTTCACATTTATATAAATCATACACAATAAGTGTGTTTTTGTGCCACTTAAGTAAGGAGATAAGACAATTGCAATTTTTCTCCATATTGTGTCCCTATGAGCATTCTTGGAAACTTAGTATTATTTCATTTAGAATATATTTTTGTGATTAAATTTTGTTGTTGGCACAATCGTTATATTAGTTAGTAATTTTAAATGATCCTTAAAAGTTGTTGTATTAAGTGACAAAGTTACCTTATGATTATTGTTTTGATTAAATTCTTCGTATTCGTTGACTCATGGATGTACAATATATAGAGGGTCTTTACATATGGTATCATAGCAAGGTTCCACTCTATGACACCGGACTCATTACAACTTCCATTGCTTTATATTTAATTAAATATGTATCGTTACTATAAATAGATTTTTTTTTATGGAAGCTATCATGGTTAGAGAACGAATGAAGAGTAGAAATTGGGGTGTGAGAGGAAGGGTTTTTCTTCCTCCGAGTACATCTACACCTGACGGATCTCCTCCACAGGGAGAAGAGCAAATTGTTGAGAAATACCAAGTCAAAGTGGGTGATGTCATGGGAATGATGAGGTATTTTCAAAGGATTTCAGAGGCACTGATAAATATCCTTGATCATGATGAGTGAAGGGAGTCTATACCCAATGAGGGTTCATAGTTCTCTCTTGTTGTTAATGGTAGTGTTCATAGAGAACTCGAGAAGGTAGAATTTGTCCAGTTCTGGGGTTCAACGAATGGTTTAGCCACCAAATATTGGTTGAAGAATATGTAAATGTGTTTTTCATTGCACAATTATACGTCCAACATGAAGGTCCATATGGAGTTCTTCCATCTAAAAGGGAGTGTGATCCTTTGTTAGATGAAACTCTTGCCATGGTTGAATATGGCCATTGAAGACATGTCTTCGGAATTGTTTGAGGAACGATTATGAGAGAGGTACATATCCGATGAGTTCATTGAGCATCACTTTAATGAATTCAATTCTTTACGACAGGGTAGTCATACATTACCTGAGTATGAGGTTAGGTTTATGGAGTTGCTAATATATGCTCTGTATCTGAACACTGAAAAGTTAGAAGTGAATAAGTTTTTTTTTTGCCTCAACTACAACATTCATGCCAAAGTGAGGATCTTGATTCCTCATACTTTGCATGATGCATTACATAAATATTTTATTGTTGAAGAAGAGTTGAACAGTGGGTGTAAGCGTAGGACTCCTTCCAGGAAGATAGGACGGAAAGAACTTAGAGAACCACAACAAAAGACACCCATTAGACAGACTTCTAGGCAATGTGATACATGTAGATTGCCTGTATTTTCTACAGCATGCATACATGTTACCAATTAGAGGACTCTGTATAGAGAACCACAACAATAGTCGTCACATCATCCTTAGTAGTAGAATCAGTATAGATCTATTCCGTAGAACATATCAGGACCTCTGAACCCTAGACCAACAGATTCTTCCTCTGGATCTAGGAGCACCAACCTTAAAAACAGATATTGGACTTGTGGATAACCCCACTATTAGAGAGATTCTCCTATTGAAAGGGATAGAAATTATGGATCAACGGGAAAAAATATAGTAGGATATCTCAGAAAGTCCCATAGGATTCATGAAGTGGTGAATAACCACCAGGATGAGCATAAGTCTACAGTGCTCGAGACTTCAACTATGATATCAGATCAACATTTTGGTACAATTTTAGATCCAGGAGCTATTAAGAGTTTCATTTCTAGTGCTGCACTAAAAATAATTAAGGTGAAGGAAGTCGAACAAGATGAGTTTATATATGTAAAATTGGCATCTAGAGGCAAGCAAAATTTTTTATTTAAGGTTAGAGATTGTAAAATGAATTTAGGTGAATTCATCACAAGTGTAAAAATTTTTGAAACAACCTTGGGATCCTATGACATTGTGATTGGAATGGATTGGTTAGAATAACACGATGTGATATTTAACTGTAAGATGAAAATATTAACTTTAATTGATCATTTGGGACATAATAGAGTAATTTTAGGAAGAGACCAAGCAGTATCGCTAAGATTTATTACTTCCCTACAATTGAAGAAAAATATTCGCAAGGGATGTAAGATGTAGTCCATATTATATTTTAACAAAATGGGTGATGTGGAAATATTGGAAGAATTTCCAATAGTATCAAAGTTTGTTGATGTTTTTCCTGAGGAACTACCAGGTTTACCGTCGAACAAAACCAATTTATAGAATGACATATCAGATGTTGACACCTAAATTGTAAGAGTTAAAGATACAATTGAAGGATTTATTAGATTTGGGGCTTATACTTCTGAGTGTATCACCGTGGGGTGCACATGTATTTTTTGTAAGAAAGAAGGATGGATCATGGAGGATTTGCATTGATTATCGTCAATTAAACAAAGCCACTATGAAGAATCAAGACCCGTTATCAAGAATTGATGACTTATTTGATCAAATGAAGGGAAAGACAATGTTTTCAAATATGGATTTGAGATCAGGGTATCACCAGTTTCAAATCAAGGAGGAAGAAATTCCTAAAATAGTGTTTAAGAGAAGATTTGGACATTACAAATTTACTGTAATACCATCTTATTTGAAAGATGACTTGATTGTATTCATGATTTTAATGAATAGGTTATTTCGCGAGTACTTGGACAATTTTGTAAATGTATTTATTGATGATATATTAATTTACTCTCAGATGAAAGAGGAGCACGATGAACATCTTAGATTAGTTTTATAGTACTTAAAAGAGAACAAGTTGTACTGAAAGTTGTCAAAATGTTATTTTTATCAGATGAAGATTCACTATTTGGGACACATTATCTATGGAGAAGGTATCAATGAAGGTATAGGCTATTATGGAACGGACAACACCGAAAAAAATACAAGAATTACATAGTTTTATGGGACTAGTAGGTTACTATAGATGTTTGGTCGAAGGTTTTTCAAAAATAGTGAATCCAATTACAGAACTTCAAAAGAAGAATAATAAATTCATATGGCAATAAAAATGCACTGAAGCATTTTAAAATATTAAATAATTATTAACAAGAACACCGCTATTGAAAGTTTCAGACATGGAAAAGGAATTCTTGGTATGCACTTACGCATCCAAGGAAGGATTAAGGGGAGTATTAATGCAAGAAGGTTAAGTTATGACATATATTTCAAGGAAACTAAGAAAACATGAAGAGAATTATGCAAAAAATGATTTGGAATTATTAGCAATTGTTTATGCCTTCCGATATTGGAGACACTACCTTATTGGATAGAAATTGGAGTTGAAAACTGAGCATAGTGGATTGCAACACATTTTTACTCAGAGTGACTTGAACGCGCAACAAAGATGTTGTTCAAAAATTTTAAGTGAGTATGATTTTGAGATCATGTACATTAAAGGAACAATTGATAGAGTAGAAAATGGATTGAGTCAGAGACCCCACATTTTTTAGTAATACCCCAAAAGACAAATCTTTGAGAAAATATTTGAGCATTACAGATTGATGATGATTGATACAAGGAAGTAAAAGACAATATCAGACAAGATACCATGATGGTGCCATGATATGAGGGATAATCCTTGGAAAGTGATGTGATACTAACATATAATGGAATAATTTATGTACCACCAAATGCAAAATTGAGAAATTTAATTTTAAACAAATCTCATCAAGTAGTGTATATGGCTCATCCTAGAGTCAAGAAAATGAAGGAAGATATCAAACTACTATTCTTTTGGAAGGAAATGAAATCTTATATATTTAACTATGTGGCGAGATGTCTTGAACGTGAGCAAGTGAAGGCTAAGCAAAGACATCCAATGGGATTATTACAACCACGTGTGATTCCTCAATCGAAATCGGAAGTCATATCGATGGATTTTATTGTTGGATTTCCATTAGCGACAAGGAGACATGATTCTATTTTTGTATTTTTTGACATGTTGATGAAGAGTGCACTTTTTATCCCAGTTCACACGACATATCAAGAACCTAACATAGATAGATTTTTCTATAATGAAATTGTGAGATTGCATGGTGTACCGAGAAAAATAATATATGATCGATGATAGGTGCTCACTGAACGTTTTTGGAATAGTTTCCAAGAGGCTTTGGGAATGAAATTAAATTTCAGTACAACATATCACCCTGAAATAGATGGAAAAAATGGAAGAACGAATCAAATTTTAGAAGATATGATTTGAATTTATGTGATGGATCAACAAAAATGATGGGAATAATGTTTACCATTTGTATAATTTGCATACAACAAAAGTTGTCAGAGTTCGATAAATATGGCAACTTTTGAGTTTCTATACGGATGACCATGTAAAACACCTTTGAGTTGGGATCGACTAGAGGATATGGTCCTAGTGGGACCAGAAGTAATCCAATAAATGGAAGATCAGGTGTGAACCAGGAAGTGCAAGACTGACAAAAGGGTTATGTGGATGCACATCATATATATCGTAGTTATGAGGTTGGTGATAAAGTGTTTTTGTGGGTGAATTCACATAAGAGTTCAATTAATTTTGGAAAGGGCGTTAAACTCTCTCTAAGTTTTGTGGGAACTTTCGAGGTTATAGAAAAGAAAGGACCCATGGCTTACTGACTAGCCTTACCTGATTCTTTAAGGTGTATGCATGATGTGTTTCATGTTTCAGTTTACCTCATTATATATCAGATCCATCACATGTTATTGATATGAGTTCATTGCAGGTATAGACAAGTGTTCTCTCATAGTAGAGTCAATATGCATATTGGACCATTGCACTCGACAGATACTAATTCGAATGGTTTATCAAGTCAAATTCCAGTGGGATAGTTATAGTCTACATTCTTCCACTTGGGAGGATGCACATGATATGCATCAACAATTTCCATATTTAGTTTGAAAGTTTGATAAATATATTAGTATCATCTATATTATTTCCTTCATTATAGACTGTACAAACTTCGAGACGAATTTTTAAACAAGAGGGTGTGTATGTAACATGGCAATTTTCACTGACCACATTTTCATAACACATATTATTCTTTGAGGACACTTGAGTACAAGTGATCTCACTAAACATGGTACTTTATGATTATCTGATTTGGTTCATGAATTAAACTTTATGCTATAATTAAATGATGAAATTTTGATATGTTATTTATATTGATTTATATCATTGACAGATATTATGATGAGGTTTCCTGAGTGTGCGGGAAACATAAAGCGATGAGGATGTTTATGGAATCTATAGAACACCTTGAATTGTAGATTGAGTCAGGGAGTGGACTAATGTCTTTGATTATGAGTACTTGATTTCATTATGCATGTGTTATGATGATGATTTTAGTATTGGATTTCATGTATAAGATTTATTAATATTATCTTGTCACTAGATGCAGGCATGGGGACGTTGCTAGTCCGACTCACATATGGAGTAAAGGGATCATACACAAATATCACATTGATGAGGGAGGGATGTGGTAGCATCCAGTCACAACCTACTAGCACTCATGTCATGACCTAGAATAAATGTTAATGACTACATTTTTCTTGAGAGGTTCACAATGTTGTGAGGGAAAATTGAGGCAGTCACTCACGAGGATTTTTTAGGGGAGCACAATAAGGTGGATTCCTTATTAATGAGTAATCCCTTAGTCTCACACAAGGTTGAAAAGTGGAGTATTTACACAAACTGTCAGACAACTTCCAAACTAATTCAAATGGTGAGTGGCACCCTTGGAGCATGTAGGTGTGTGTTGAAGGGCACGCCACATGAATAAATTATTAAGGGAATAAAAGATTTAGAAGACCATAGAAAATAAAAGAATACTTAGAATTGATTAGAAGAGAAAATATATTATATTAAGCTATAAACTAGAAACATAATAAAGTCAAAGTCTAAAATGGTTATGTCTAAATGAATTTATATTAAAGGGGCATAAGGAAATTTTTTATACTAAATAAAACTTTTATAGGGAGAATAAACGATTATGACATGTGCACAATGTGTGCATGAAATTAATAAAAGGAAATGTTTAATTAAAAATAAATTATTTTCATCAGAGAATGGGTTGTCAACATAGAGTTAGAATCCTAAGTCAAACTAGACTCTAAATCCTAACTATCAGAAGAGTACTAATAAAAATCCACCTATAAATTAGTTAGGAGACACAATAAAGGACAAATTAGGAAACTAAGGGGAAACTATCGAACTAATTGTGGATGTGAGGGAAAATGCATAATTATTTTTATTTATTACTCATTTACTGATCTAATGCTTATCATATATGAAATTTACTTTACCACAATGAATACCATAATTAGTAAGTGAACCGAGTCTTTTCTACCACGTCGTCTAGTTCTACAATGGTTAACTAATAACGACTATGATTACATTCTTTAGAACTGGTGGATGAAATACCATTATTCTTTATTTATGTTGGGTAAAAGAAGTCAAGTCAATGTCTCCATCAGAAAGATATATTTTCAGTGGCATAGATCCAAATGAAAAAACCTCACATCCAATACACCGATGAACAAGACATTGAACATGTTGAACAACGACCTTTATTTGATTCTTTGAAATGACAGTTGGTTGAATTTGTGAAATAATTTCTCTAGTCCTAAGATAATATTTATCCCAACCCATGATACTAACGTCAATAGAAGTGGACAAAGGGTTAGTTGAAGGTCGAAATCCTTCTTCTATTAAATTTCCCTTGCACCTGTCTAGATCACCCATGCAAACTAACTTTTATGTTTTATCTCTACAAGTTAGTTGTGTTTCCGCTAATCTTTGTGCTCATGCAATCATTCTCAAATAGAACCTATTATTTGTATATTGGCTTCCTCAAAGCATAGTTCCTAAAAATTAATGTCAAAACTAAGTAATGAATGACACTTATGTTCTTCTTTCTTACCACAAAATCCAACCAATGTATCACTTTTTTCTACACACCTAACATATTTTTTCATAACAATTTCATCCTCAACAAGAAATACAGGTACTGGTCCCTCCATATCAGGTTTTTCTTTATAAGAAGCATAAACTTTTCATGTGTATTTTAATGTTTCTCCTTGATTGATGATACAATCACGTCCTAAATTCATTACATTCAGGAATCACCTTACAAAAATTGAATGTAAATGAACTAAAGGGGATCCATGTTTCATAAGCCCTCTGGAAATGAATATGTCTATATGTTTCATCAATAAGACATTAAATACTATAATAACATAGTGTCCTCTTGGTATATGCTTCTCTATGGCCCATAATTTCCCACCATGTTCCTCATCCATTAGGAACTTTGTATCGAGTCTCTCCCCATTTCTATCAATATAGGGATCCCATTACACCCAACATTGTAATTTTCCCCATTTCTATCAATATAGGGATCCCATTACACCCAACATTGTAATTTCAAGGGGGATAAATGACTTACAATAATATGAAATACATTAGAAAAATTAACTAGCTTAAAAAAAGATAACAAATAAAGTAATGTGAACATTCAAATTAAAAAAGGAATTAAATTAAAGCTTTCATAATTTAACGCACATGAAGCAGAAGTACCTATATTTGTAGAACCCATTTGTAATAGTGATGGTGATGATGGTACAAAGAACCTATTCAAACTTTGTTGGGACTTATCAATGGTAGGCTTCTTGTGTCTACCGGTTGTGCCAATCCTTGACCTACTTGTATTATGCAAAGACTCATCTATAGAAGTGATATTCTTCTTTGGTTGCATGTGTTCATTCAAAGAACTGACAATATTAACACTAGTTGGCACTAAAAAACATAATTCATTGCATCATGTACATTCCACTTTTACTTTTCTCTTTTCCTCATATTCTACAAGTGTTTTTTCCACCACCTTGAACAAATTAGGATCTCGATTCTTGTTGAAATCATTTAGAAGTTTGATTTTTTTCTCAATCTCAAATCGATCTCCAACCATTGTTGTTCATGTTTCTTCATCATTACATGAAGGAACTTGACTATTTCCCATTGCTAAAATGTTAAGTTGACAAGTTGTTGATATGATATGATAATTTTTGAAGTTGATAAACATTCAATATGCCAAATAATTTTTGAAGTTGATAAACATTCAATATGCCAATAATATTTCCCCTATTCCATTAGAAACACCACAATTTTCACACGGGATATTTATTCGAGCTTTTCCCTTTTCTGAAGATACTTGGAGACTAAGCTTCTCCCCAACAATTTGTTTCATTAAACTATTCACTTTGTTTTACCAAGATTCCAATATAACAAGATCAACATATATTCATTGTTCTATAGACTCCGACACACTTTCAAATCTTGGTTGTTTATGCATAGGATCCTCCACATGCTCGCCAATGTTTCCAACATTTGGAGCTTTTTCCATTACACCTCATCCAAATGTTTCAATTTCCAATGTGTCTACTTTCCTCTTAAAATCTATAGTTGTTGTTTCCACTCTCCATTTTTCCTCTTTATTCATATTTAACGAGTTCTCTTTACTACCAACAAACTCAAAAGGATATCAAATGACTCCATCATCCACAATTTCATGGTAGATTTCAGAAAATGTAGAATCTTTTTGACCCCTAATTATGCCAAAGACATAATTCCCTTCACTAGTTACAATTTCATATTCCAAAGACCTATGTATTTCCATCCATATGTACTTTAGTAAATTAAGAACAATAAGTATACCAAGTATTAATAGAATGTAAATTTAAAATGGAATGTAGTTGTAACAAATTTATAGCTACCTATAAATTTATGGGATTAAGAAGAAAATTAATTTATAGCTACCTATAAATTTATGGGATTAAGAAGAAAATTTCAACCTTGTTATGCCCCCCCATTTCTAGGGGTAGCTAAGGAGATGATGCCGTAAGGCCCTCACATTCCAAACATGGAGTACCAAGAGACAGACCAACATAAGATCCCCACATCACAACACTCATCACCATGAGATCGATGGTTTCACCATTCACCACACTAGCTTGAATCACAAAGGACAATAGGTCTTGCTCCATGAGGTAACGATTCTAGCATTGTGGTAAGTGTTATTTTAATAAATGAATCGTTTGAATATGTTCCAAAGGGTTCTTCCTTTATTTTGAAAATGTTTTCTTAGAAATTATAATATTTTATGTATTTCACCTTGGTGGTTGACATTCTTGTCCTAGTAAGTGGTCACCCTTAGGGAAAGGGTTTCTACTAGCGGGTGTCCTTGATGAGTCATTGTACTATTCATGCACATACTTTCCACTTTCCAAGTTTTTTTCCCGTTGTTTCCTCATCTTTTGGGTTTTTAGGCCACATTGACCCAAGAAGGGGTTTCATGGGAAGAAGGGGCTAAAGGCATAGAGGCTTGTAGCTGGAAAAAGATAAAACTCAGTCATAATCCCTCTATATGTATGGATCTTGAGAACAATGAAATGTTTCTCAAAACAAACTAAGGGACCCATAAAATAATAACTAATTGTACATGCCAACCAAGGTAGAGCATGTGTGGGAAATGTTTTTTATTCTTAGGTAGAAGTCCCACAGATTGTCTTCAACCTAGGGAAGCACAATGTGACCAAGGTATAATTAAGTTGGGAAATGTTTTTCATTCTTAGGTAGAATTCTCACTTTAGCTTCAACTTGAGAATTCTCTAATAAATTAAATGGAAAAGGGAATTGGAAAAATCATGCATCACGGATGAAGGGAAACACACCCTCTACAAAGGCACCCATAAATGAGAATATATGATCCCTTTTATCTCAAGAAACCCCATGCCAAAAGTTATTACCCCTATCCACCTCATACTCTTCACATGACTTAGAGAGTGTCCACCTGGCAAACAGTCCTTTACTTGGGGAATGATTCACCCAATAGATCACCATGACAACCATTCCATACCTAAATTTGGAAAGTTGCACAAGGTCTTTGAGAATTTGTTTATTTTGAGAGGGTGGATTTAATGCACATGTTATGGTGATCATTTTATTATATATGGCTTACTTGACATGAGTCTTGTGACTTGTGATCCGTTAGAGGGTGAATTTTCTTGACTTTGCAGGGCCTTGGCAGGTGGAAAGACACTTCATGGAGGCACAAGATCACTAGGACCTGCACTTGGGGAATGAATCCCATATGATGGATGATACACCCTTACTGCTTGGACACTTGGATGAGGGACGTTGCCTTTGGAGGCACTTGAGGATCCTTTGCAGGTGATTTTCTAGCATTCCTAGTACCAACGACTTGCCTTTGGAGGCCATATGATGTTCTTATGGGGTATGATGTCACACTTGGAAGGCTAGGTATTAGTGGTGATTCAATGATTTGATGGTGTCATGATTTTTATCCTTAGATGAAGACCCTAGCGCATGGAGACTAGGACTTTGTAGGCCCAAAAACTTCTTCATTCAACTCAAAGTCTTTCCATTTGAGCAAAAATATCACCCC
Organism: Picea abies; assembly: GCA_900067695.1. Classification (NCBI taxonomy): domain Eukaryota; kingdom Viridiplantae; phylum Streptophyta; class Pinopsida; order Pinales; family Pinaceae; genus Picea; species Picea abies. Next base: position 1,595 of record CBVK0100096307.1, on the reverse strand, counting down.
TAGGGGGGCATGACGTCATATTTTTAGGGCTTGCTTATTTGTAAAATCAAATTTGGATTTTGTAAAGGGTAAATTAGAGGAGGTTGGCCTTCCTAATTGTTTTTTACCCTAAGTAATGTTGAAAAACAATTTTATCAAGACCTCCTATAAATATAGGCTTTCTCATTTCATTTGGACATCATAACACTTGAGAATTACATATGTTTGTGGCTAAAATTTTTGTCCCTCTTGGGAAAAAAAAATATCTCTCTCTTTGATGCTATTTGGATTTTAGTTACTTGTCGTGTGGAATGAAATGGTACACTATCTCTTGGATGCTTATCTCTTGAATGTATGGTGAAATATTTTTGGTAGATAAGGGTTTTACTTGTTATATTTTGGAATTGGTAAGGAATTTCTACATATTGTTAGTATTTCTTCTTCTTCTTTCATGGTTGTTCTTGTATAAACTCATGGAGGAGTATAAGGGCGTAAACCCTCCACCAAGATCTATCATTATTGTTAGTGGATAATATATTGCAAATATTGCTAGGAGGAGTAGAAAGGCTTACACCCTCCTAAATTTATCTTGCTAGGTTTTGTATGCTCTAGAAAGTAAAAGGGTTTACATCCCTAGAAAAGTTGCAAACCTTATATATTAAAAAAGAGACTCCATAACCTAATTGATAAGGCACTTGTCCATTTTTTGCATTGGAGAAATAAAATCATTGCATTGGAATAAGTGAAAAACAAATATTTTGTGATTGTCTAAATTGGAAGTTGTTCTTCATGTTTTTAGCTCTCCAGAGACACTAGGGCATCTAGCTTAGCTTGTGATTATCTTTTTGTAATTGAATTAATTATATATCCATTAGAGGAGCAACAAAACTTGCGATTCTCTTTCATTTCTCACTAATCTACCATTAAAAGTTTCTTGCAAGCTGCCATAATTAATATACTTGTCACTGGAGTATCATTTGGGTGATTTGTTTGTTGATTTTAGTGGTTAAATATTGTTGTTGTAGCAATTGTTTGCTACAGTCATAAGACTTCCTTGATACATTTTTTATAACATCATTTAGTATCCCTATTTTACCATCAAAACTTGTGCTGAGACAAATGGAGAACCAAGTTGAGCGAATCACTCCCTAAATGGAGGAGGTAGCAGATGGGAGGGCTGAGCGAAAACGTCCAGAAAGAAATGCACGTTGCTAGGAATTTACCCGGATAAATACGCGGAGGGAACATCTGAAAAGGACGGGAACAGTTTCGAAGAACGAAATAACCCAAACAGACGGGGTGGGCGCTTCGTGGGATCAGATATTTTGAAAGGATTTTTTTTACATTTATCGTCATATGTATTTCTATAGAGTACGCGCCCTTTTGATTGAGTTGATTTATTTTATTGAAAAGTCTGTTGCTTCCCCAAAAAAGAGAGACAACCATAGAATCGAAACATACCAGTGCGACCATCCCACTTCACACAGTAAGTATGGAAACACTAGTTCTCACCATGAACATTGGAACCTTTAGCCTTTGCCTTTCACCTCTAAACTATGCCCTTATCCGGCCATTCAACCTCTAGCCAGAAGCCAGAAGCCTGTAACCATTAGCTT
>CBVK0100096302.1:2067-22239 GCA_900067695.1 Picea abies | reverse complement strand
GACATCAATCAATCAAACCATTGGCATCAATGACAACATGATCCAACATTTTCTAGATACAATTAGGTAACTATTTTTCCAGAAGACATGGAGAAGATTACCTTTACCACTCCTTGGGGGACATTTATGTATGCCAAGATGCCCTTTGGTTTGATGAACGCAAGGGCAACTTTTCAGCGAGCTATGGACATAACATTTATTGGAGAAAAGGATAAGTTTGTTGTTATCTATTTAGATGACATAACTGTGTATTCTCAGTCTGATAAGGAACGCTATGATCATTTAAGAAAGGTTTTCTTGAAATGCAGAAAATTTGGTCTCTCTTTGAATCTGAAAAAATCATTGTTTGCCATGAAAGAAGGAAAATTATTGGGGCATATCATGTCAGATGAAGGGGTAAGGATTGATTCCAGCAGGGTTGAGGCTATACAAACTTTGTCACTCCCTAGATCTAAAAAGGAGGTACAATATTTTCTAGGAAAAAACAACTTTTTGAGAAGATTTGTGTCAAATTTTGTTGAGTTAAGTATATCACAACCATGCTGAGGAAGGATAGTGAAATCAAATGGACTACTGAGGCCCGTGATTCTTTTGAGTAAATAAAGAAATCCTTGACAGAAGCCCCGGTTCTTATCAGCCCCAACTACTCCAAGTACTTTTTTTTTTCTTTTGCCTCTTTTGATACAATAGCAACAGTCCTATTGCAAAAGAATGTTGAAGGCTTACAACAACCCATTGCCTTTTTCAGTAGGGCATTGAGAGATGCAGAACTAAAGTATGACATTATGGACAAAAAAGACTATGCATTGGTTAAAGCTATTAAGTCCTTCAGAGTTTATGTCCTACATTCAAGAGTTATTTCTTATGTCCAATCAACTACTGTAAAAGAAATTCTTATTCAGCCTAATAAAGACAGAAAAATAAGCAAGTGGATTGCTAAACTACTTGAATTTGATTTGGAGATTAGGCCCACAAAATTGGTTAAAGGCCATGGTTTGGCCAAGCTCTTGGCTGAATCAAATTGCTCAGCATTGGGGGTGAATTTCATTCACTCATGTTCATAAAATCAGTAGGCTAAGATGAATAATAAAGGTCTTCAAGTCATTTCTACATTGGACAATTGCAGTTGGTACAAAGGCATTATATTTTTTCTGCAAAATTTACAACCCCCAAGTGGTATGGAAAAGAACAAGGTGAGGGCCTTAAAACTAAAATTAATAAAGTACTTCCTTGTTGATCAAATTTTGTATTGGAAGGATCCATTAGGAGTGCTTTTGAGATTCCTAGATCCCCAAGAAGCCCAAAAGATTATGTCTGATTTTCATGACAATTTATGTGGGGGGCATCATTATTGGAGAACCACGGCATACAAGATCCTCAAAGCTGGGTACTCCTGGCCCAGTTTGTTCACTGATGTTTGTGCTAAGATCAGAGCCTGTGCTAAGTGTCATAATTTCTCCAGAAAGAAGCAGCTTAAGTCTTTTCCATTGAAACCTGTGGCAGCCTTAGGACCCTTCCAACAGTGGGGCCTAGATTTTATCGGGGAAATCCATCCCTCTTCTAGTGGTCAACATAGATGGATATTGACTGTTGTTGCGTTTCTTTTGTCACTTGAGTGAGAAAATTAGAGATTCTTACAAGCCCAGTTGGGTTAGCTAGGCAAGACAACAATAAAGGAAAGGGTTAGAAATATAAAGCATGCAAGATAAACGAAAAAAACTAAACTAATAACAATAAAAGGAATTAAACTAGAGTGCATAAGATCATTAGAACAAGAAATAAAAAATACTCATGCCACCAATGGAAAGGAGTGTATTAGTGGAAAGGAAACACCAAAGAGAAAGGGAGACTTTGGGTCCCCTCTTCCCCTAAGGGAGGGCTCTTGAACCCCCAATATTGAGCTCTTCTTACAACTTGAAAACTTGAAAGAAATGGCAAAAGAATCCCAAGCTAATTCACTCAAAAGGTGATGTGAATAGCTCAATGGAATGGTGCTAGTATGATCTTGATGAGAAAAGAGGATTCCCCAAGAGAATAGCAGAAGAATAACCTTACAAATGAATTCCTTGAAAAAGTAGTGCACCCATGGCCTCTTTTAATAGCATAACTTTGAGGCATTATTCAACCAGCTTTTAGTGTGAACAAGGGGCCATTTATGGTACCCTTAGGTCTTTGACCAGCCACCCAGCCGGACTCAGCTGAGATTTGGATGTCAAATCGACTTGGAAGCTGAACCAGAAGTGGGTGGGAGGCTGACCAACATCATAAATGCGTTGTTCTAATGTGTGTGCGACTTTTAGCGTCCACAGTCGCGCATCGTGCACATGTGTGATTTTCCTACGTTTTGTTGATGGCACATGTGCGCACGCTTCCTGTATAGTCATAGCGCATCCTGATTTTATAACTAGTTGTATAGTTTTGGACCTTTTGGAAATGCATTTTTGGTAATTTTGGTCCATGGGTGGACTAATAGCTGTTTGGAGATGCTTGATTCCTGTAACCATGTGCGGATGAGATTTTAGTGATAACAGATGCCCCTTGATGGATGAGGTTAGGAGCATACGTATAGCCGAAATTCATCAATGTTTCTTCTACTGAGAGTACCATTGTAAGAAAGAGAGAGAATGAGAGTATCAAGAGCGACCCATTGGAGGGTATAGGGGAACCTGTAGGACCCAAACCTTTCACAATGTGTAAGAAAAATAAAACTGTGTACAAACGAGGCGGGCATGCCCCATGCTCGTGTCATATAACTCAAAAAAGGTGTAATAAAGTAACTGAAGTTGTGTTTTGGTGAAGATTATTACAACGCCCTCGGGGGCGGGTTGATAATAGCAGAGGACAATTCTGATGGTGAAAAAACTCAGAAAAAGAGGCGATGACACCTATAAGAAGTGTCGATGATTCGTAGGCATTGATGGCCTAACAATGTTCAGAGGTCTTCGAAAAATATAAAAACAATTGCAATAGTCACAAAGTAAGACCCACCGCAACATGAGAAAGTGTTGAAGTCGAATGTCGTGGGGGTCAATGAAAACAAAGAGTAATGATGGTTCTCTCTGTGTCATCTGAGACTCCTCATTGTGAAGGTAATGAGAGTCGGGATACTGTCACCCGTCTGGAAACTGTGCTGATGTCGACAGAAAGGGAGATGCTACTCCAAGAAGTGGAGGGCTTCATGAAATCCACCGGAGAAGATCAAGAACTGATGAGTAACATAGATGACGTCAGGAAGTGGTGAGACTCGAGATTGCCCTTGGTTGGGGATAAAGGGGGTGTGGCAGCAACCGTGAAACTGGACCTAGCATCAGGGGGTGACTAGGCAGGGGTTATATGGTGCCAGAGGCGTGACAAAGTGGACAAACTCAGAAAGAAAGGGTACAAAGATAGTGAGATACTCGGGGTTTATGGACGATGCCAACAGGAGTAGAAGATAATGGATGCCCCAACCAAGAGCAACATGGGTTGCGTTTGCCAAAAGAAGAAGGTCACCAAAGGTGACGACAAAAATCTATGTAAATGCTAGAAACAAAGGCTTTGTACAATTTCCAAATAAAAAAATAATTGGGGATGAGTGTACAAATACAGAAATGGGTGCTCCAGTGCAATATGGCTTGGCCTATGAGGGCGCAAGTTGTGTAGGGAACTGGTGGAGGGTGAGGGGCCCCATGGGTGGGTCTCTGTATGAGGTAAATGAATGAAGGGGAATTTGCAGATGGGCAAACTAATGTTGGATGAAATGGGGGGCTAATGATACTACGGGGGTGCAGTCCACTGAGAATTGTGAAGAAATATCTTAGGAGTCCATGGGTCAGGATAGCAATATGAGGAGAAGGAGTATGTGGCTGATTCTCGAACATGCGTAAGACTATTGGGACTCCCATCCCTAGGGGGTGAAAGCAGCATGAGTGTCAAAGGGTCAAGGGGAACTTAGAATGGGACAACTCATGTGGGGAAGAGTGTTATTGGGTGACAGTACTGAAAATGCAGCGGAGGTGAGAGTATTGTAGAGATGGATGGGGGTATCCTATAGGTAGATGCCAGAGGGTGGAACTGGAAGATGCAGTTGATACTCAAAGGGAATGACTACATGCTAGTGTTGAGCATATACATGAAGGGGCCGCATGAATTTGTGAGGGCCAAGTACCTGTGCACATTAAAACCAAATACCCAACGTGAACAATATCTGAAGATAACGAACATATAAAATTTATTTGATAATTTTGAACATGAGCATGCGTACCTGAACGGGGTATGAGAAAATGGCTCCTCAGGGGCCAGGGATGGATGGTGACCTGAGAAGTATGACTGTGTAGGCAGTGGGATCCTGATCCCGTGGCTGAAGACGGATTGAAAAATGAACATCCGGAGCTCCTGGAAGGGAGTATGGAAGTTTTGGAAAAAAGGGCCTATATATAGCTATAGGGCCCACATTGCCACCTCATTTGTACTTTCTGCTATATTGATTGGAAAGGAGATTTGAGACCAGATTTGGAGATTCTGGGAGTGCGAGGAAGTCGATCCGGGAGGTGCGAGAGTCAGGTTAGTGGTCTCATTCTCCTGTACAGTAGTTAGGTGTCAATTTTTTGGGTAGGACCGTATGGATGGCCGTACGGTGGGTTTTTGGGAGTGTGGCCCCCAAAATGCACGTGCGATCAATGGTGACCTGCACATGAGTGCGTGACTATAATGGGCACAGTCGCGTAGTCAGGGGTGGTTAATTCCTCGAGTATTTCCTCGTCACAAAGGAATTGTCGGGAATACAAGGGATCCAGAAGAGTAATATCGGTGACTGTCACCGTGTGATTGTTGTCTGGTGATGAAGAAGCACGGGGAGTGACGCAAGGAGATTGTGATGGTTCGATCGACATAAACCAAATATCGAGATACTGAGGGTAAAAAATGGTAGTCGGGCGTAAAATTTCCGTGGGGAAATGAACGGGGGAATTGGGGGGATTTGGGGGTAAATCCTCGTATAAGTCATCCAAGAACCATGGGGGAGTAGGGAGTGCTTCAGGTTCAGGAGAAAGGATATGAATAACCTCTAGAGATGGAGTAGGGGTAATCATTGATTTCGCTAGCACTGGAGGGGGTGTAGTGTTTTGAATAAGGGCCATTTGGTGACGCCTATATTCGATGATCATAGGACATTGATCTGTAAAATGATCAAGTGCTTCACATAGGGTGCAAGGACACCTCATACGTTCATTGACTGAAGTGGTGACATAATGGATGTCAGTGCTTTGGTTACTTGACGACATGGAGGTAGAGGGGTTTTGTTGAAAACTCTGGTGTGCTGTCACGAGTGTTTGTCGAAACTTAGGTAGGGTAGGGCAATGATGAGTATAGTGGCCATACTCTGAACATATGGCACATGCGAATTTGGTTCACAACCCTTTATTGCCTATAGTGGATGACATTGTGGTGGTATTGGGTGTGCTTGATGAAGCCATGGGTGATGTGGTCGCACGGGGGAGTTGGATTAGATTGCGTAGCTTGGGGAGAGAGGGACAATGATTAGTGGGGTGTCATTCTTTCTTGCAGAGTGCACAAGGAGGTTGGATGAGAGGAGGGAGAGGAGCAATGGGATATTTATTCTTTCATCTACCCCCAGCTGTAGCGATGGCATTAGCAAGAGGGGGTGAGGCTATTTCTTCTGGAGTAGGTATTGGAATCTGCATCGGAACTCCTTCATCTTGAGGAGGGAGAGATGGTTGAGGAACCATTACTGGTGGATGTAGATACCATACTGGGATTGCTAGCACCGTATTGGGAAGGGTAAGGGTTGCAGCTACTTGAAAAGCTTGGACACTCGATGGGGGGTAGAAGAAGGGGATTTAAGTAATGTCTTGGGGAACTGTTTCCCAAACTGGGATATGGCCTTGGGGTGAGGTGAAATTGTGAACTAATGGAGTTGACAAGTTCTCAGGAAATTCTTGAGGGAGGAGCTCTGCGACTAGTGGGACGTCAGATATAAGAGAAGCCTCATTGGGAGGAAGGGTATCCTCAATGTCAGTTCTCTTAGATGAGATGACACATACCTGATTGGAAGGATGAATGAGCGATGGTGCACCATGGTAAGTGCCTAACAAGGATGGGTCTTTGAAAATTCTGGGGTCCATATCGATGAGTGGGTACACCTCAGAATTAGTATGGACAAAAGGTTGAATGTTATCGATGTAGGTAGAAGGGTTAGGCTCATAATGTGAAACTTGATCAATGGTAATGATGTTCCCATTATGGGGGAACATCATGGTTTGAAAGATGGAAGAGGAAACTGCCTTCATAGCATACATGTAGCTACAACCTAACAAGATATTGTAATCGAGTGGGGCATCGATAACTTCAATGTCAATGAGAATGGTCTTGCCCCTGAGTTCTACGGGGAAATTTTGGAAGAGTCCTTCAGGAGAAGATGGTCATCCATCATAGGCTCTTAAGGTAATGGCAGATGGTATAAGTTCGAGGGAACCAAGTTTCTGCCATACATATTTTTACATAATGCATGTGGATGCACCCTCATCAATGATGCAATGGTGAACTGTAATGTTTTGGATTTTAACTGGTATTTGAAAAGTGATGAGAGTGGGGAGGCAAGGTTCTCCGCTATCAAGATCAAATGTGATGAGTCAGGTATCTGCAGGGTCGACTTCCCTGAGGGTGGAAAGTAACGACTTCCGTTAAGTAGGACAAGTTTTAAGGACTTCTAAGACTGACATAGCAGCAGGCGATTGTGCCAAATTGTCGACCAAACTGTAGTTATGAGCCACCCTAGCCTGAGGGTTGTGGACATTCCTGCGTAAGGGGATGTGAGGAATATGAAGGGGTGGGTCAGTATTAGGGCGAGGAATCATCAAAGGGGGCCCAGTTACGAATGGGGGTGCATCCGAGGTGGTGGGAGCAGACTCAGGGGTTGTGCTGTATTGACAACTACGTGTTTGTAGAAGAACTTCTTCCTCACTAGTGAGGAGGATAGTGCGATCGATAGGATTGCGCGGATTGGGATATTTTCCTATCTGTGGTAGGGTAGGCTGCATGTCTTGTTGGGTGTTCATTACTCCCTGGTGCGGGATGGGGTTTTACAGCACGACTGGGGGTGATTATTGCACATATTGCTGTGGGGCCTGCTGGGGGGCAGGCGGTGTCGAGGGACATGGTCCACTTACAGATTCTTTCATCCGTTTAAAGTCGGTGATTTGGGGGAAATGGTGAGTATAGTGACCAAACTCACCACAAAGGGCACAAGGTAATTTGGTCCGAAGATTATTGTTATTTTTCCCTTGGCATTTATTATTTCCCCCTTGAGGGTTTTGGTTCCCTGTGTTTTGGTTTCCCCTAGCAGGTTAGTTTTGTCGGGGGTGAGTTTCTCCTTGCCTTGGATTATTATTGTTCTGTTTTTTTCCTTTATTTTTGGCATTATTTGACTGATGGGTTGGATTTTTCGTATTCAGTTGTTCAAAATTTTGATATTGCTGAATGGGAGAGGGTTGAAAAAAATTAACCCCAACATGTGGGTGTTCTTATGGTGGAGCCATGGGCTCTGGAGGGCCAGGAAATGGAAAGTACAGATTATGTTGTGGTAATGATCCGTAAGGTACATAAGAAGGCATGGCACTTTCGCTAGTACTTAGGGTATAAGTTGAGGTGGAGGGAGTACCAGAACTTGGTTGGATAGGTGGCGTATTGTGGGTGCCAGTGGTGGCCCACTAGTAGGTGGAGGAAGGGCAACATGATATGGTTGTTTATAAGGGGGAGGAGGATAATAAGGGAGTCCTCCATAGGCCGACGGATATTGAGGTGTGCCATACATTGGTGGTTTTTGGGTTTATGGATTGTGATGTGTGGTGTTACCAATCAATCCATTTGCTGAGTGAGACATCCTAGGTTTGGCTTGGCCAAATGGCAAGGGTCTTGGGAGATCAGGTAGTACTATGTACAAGTATCCCAATTGTGAATAGATGAGGTCATATTGTTGAGCCTTACTGATGGCTTCTTCTTCTGATTGAGGGAAGGTAGAAGCCACATCTTCACCGAGGAGAGAGACAAGTGATCTGAGAAACCAATCAAGGCATTGTTGTTTGGTGGTTTCTGCTTTGCACAAACTACGTCGTCGACGCCACTCGTGAATGTGATCAGTGATATGTGTGTCTGAGGTTTGTTTAAAATCAAAGAGTAGTTCAATACCATTTTCATGATGGATTGGTAATTGAAAGAAGGTAAAAAATGATTTGGCCAAAGACTCAAAAGTCGCATGGGACCCTGATTTTTCGTCTACATACCACTTGGCTGATGGGCCAGTGAGTGTGTGTTGAAATAATCGTAGTCGGATGGAATCATCCATAATGCTATTGGAAGATCACCATAACTGGAAAGTCATGACATGGTTGGTAGGGTCGTCTCCTGCCTTTTCTTCAAACTTGGGGATGTCTGAAGGTAGTTTGGTAGGCATTGCAGGCCATGTGGGGTCATGCAATATAGGATCATTTGTGAGTTTGCTTAGATCTGGTATGTTGAGGGAAGCTAAATATGGAATTTGGAGTGGTGGTGGAGGATTAGTTCCAGCCATGGTGTGAGTGTTTTGTGAACCTGGCCCTTGAGGGGGACTAGGTAGGCTTGTACTTCCTCCTTGAGAAGAAATTTGCCTCCTACTTCCGTGTAAAGGAGAGCGAGTGGATGGTTGACCTTGGGAAGTGGGCCCAAGTAAAGTGGAACAAAGCAAAGCTGATCCCAAGATAGTGGCACTCACAGGGGTGTGAGAAGGTAAAGTTGATGAGTGGAGAAGGCTAGGAACTCCCCCTAGAAGAGAAGGGAGATTAAGCAAGCGTCTGGAACGACGAGGATTCTGTGGGTCCCCTACGATGTCTGACTAGCTAAGTGGATTGTGTATAAATGGTGATGAGAGTGAAGTAAATGAACAAGAGCCTTTGCTGTAAGTTTTGAACTTTCACAATGTAATTCACAATTAGATGTAATCACAAGGGCATCATACATAAAGCAATTAATAAACATACATGTGGATATGTGGTTTTTGTCTGCGTGGGAGAACAAAGAAAAAAAATGCTCGTGTCCTAAAAGACGTAACGTCCTTCCTCTCAAATAGCACTGGACCTTACAATAGCACTCAACAGTGGGGTTTGAAGCCACCAGAAGAGGAACTAGTGAAGGATGAAGTAATCGGTTATAATGAGGGGTAGAGGGTGCATATTCTGAAAGAGCTAGTGATATTTACCAATAGCCACACAAAATCCGATCAAGGTGCAATTGCAGCCCACAATTGCCACTTGGGTAGATGTCCTAAACTTTGGTCACTAGGTACCTTGGTCAAAGTGCGACATTTAGATTTTTGGCCTCAGAAATGGGTCACGGGCTTGATCCCGTCCAAGAGGTGGGTGCCTCAAGGGGGGATGCATAGAAAAACCAGACCTCGGCCTTCAACCCTTCACGGGTATCTCCCTGCCTTATGATGTAGGAACACTTGACTTGGAGGATTTGAAAGTACCCTATTTGTCAATCTCTACTGTTTCGACGATGTGAGAACCCAGATAACAGGGAGTTATTTGGATGCTTATCCTTGAGATCCTACCTAGACTAAAAACTTCTTTTGGCACCTCCTGTGGAGGAAAACTTAGTGAATTTTTAGAAAATTTTAGATGTGTTTGTGTGAGAGATTGGGGGTGTGAACCAACCTCGTTGAAATTAAATGGGAGTGGATAGTTTTGTCAAGAAAAGGGTGGGGTGTTTCGGAATCCCGTTGGAGGAAACTTACTTTAACCTCCACAACTTCTAGATAAAACTATGTGAGTGATTGGTGAACTTGTGTGTGAACAAGTGAAAGTGTGCCATGTTTTTAATAATTTAGGTGTCACCTTGCTGCATGTGGACTTTGCTTGGTCCTTACAAGTGTTGATTACCTAAGTTACTATGTGTCATTGGTACAACCTTGTGGAATTTTAAATCCCTAGGAAACTAGCATGTGGACATGTGGGTCCTTACCAATCCTTTAACTCCCTATTGTGATTTAATTTAAGAAATCTTTGAAACTATCCTAGTTTGTTCACATGTGGGCATGTATGGGCCCGTTACAAAACCTTTAAACTTCCCTAGTGAGTTAATCTAAGAAAGAAAATTTCAACACTATCCTATCTTTGTAGAATGTGGGCATGTATGGGCCCTTACAATCTTAAGATGTGTTTGAAAAATAAACTAAGAGGAGTCCTGAGGGGGTTGTTGTCCTCTCCTAAAGATTTCATCTTTTTAAGGGAGATGAAATTGTCCCTCAACCTCTTTATGATTCTCAAGATCGCTTTGGAGCATGAGAGAAGAGCATACTCAACGATTGATATCCAATTTCTAGTCCCAATGCAAGTTTTATATGTGATGTAAAATGATTCTAACTTAACTTTAGTCAAAGCAATCCATCCATGTGGAAAAACGACAACAAAGAGGAAAAGTTATGATTTTAATCCCTAAGTGCCTATGTGTTTGACTAATCTCTTTGTATGGAGAGGGAATGTAAGTGTGGTGAGGATTACAAAATCCATGGAATCAACTTAAAGAAGGCTATGGGCCCTCCAAAGATCATAAAAAGCTTACAATGTGTATTTTTGTACACAGGTGCGCGGGTCTCAGACTGGACAGAGGTGCTTTGAGCGCCAATGCACGAAATGAAAGAGACTGATGGGCATAGATGATCCATATGGATGTCGGTGGCCTCCCACGTATTCCAACTGGTTCATTTTGGCAGTTTTCCAGTTTGGCAGTTTTTTTTTCCTAGTTTTTAGGTCCCTGACTTGCAGGGCCGTTTTGAGGCCCTAAACAACGTTTTTAGAGATTGGCACAGTCGAAAATTCCCTTTATTAGATTAGACCAAAATGTGTTAGATTAGACCAAAATGTGTATTCCTTGGATAGACCTTTCCAACAGGCTATCGTGCGCCTAAAACAAAGATCATATGCAAAAGTTACGGCCCTGGGAAGTTGACCGACTAACTTACCCAAACGGGGCCCACATGACTTTTGGCACTTCATCTCCTAGGGTTAGGTTTTTGGATTTCTAGGGTTTTTGACATTCCTGTTTATTGTAAAAAGGCCTTCAGAGCTTCATTGTAATGAACTTCTTGTGAATGAGCGTAGCCATCACATCTCTTCTCAGAGATAATCCGCCACCATTCCAGCAAGCTTGTTTTCTGCTGCATTTTACAGTTTTAGCTTATTTCCTTATTGAATAGAAAACCAGTTTTACTGTATCTCTGTTATTCTGTGTTAAGCATATTTTAATAATCTGTATTCATTTCATTTTTCTCATAAAATCCGGATCAGCAGGTGCGCAGGAGGCGCTGAGTAATACAGTGATTTTTGCGCACGTGCGCACGATGCACGACTATGGGCCGATAAACCCGTACACAACTGTCACACGACCATAAAAAAAATTCCAGATGAAATTCCTTCAACTCAGCTTTGAATTTGGCTTCCTGTAGGTCGGCTTGGGCCAATTATGGTACCTGTAGGTTAAATAAAAAAAAAGAAGAACTAAAATAACCAAAATGGGGTAGGAAATTGATACCTTTCCCCAGTGGAGTCACCAATCTGTTGCGCCTCTTTTGTCACTTGAGTGAGCAAATTAGAGATTCTTACAAGCCTAGTTGGGTTATCTAGGCAAGACAACAGTAAAGGAGAGGGTTAGAAATATAAATCATGCAAGATAAACAAAAAAAACTAAACTAATAACAATAAAAGGAATTAAACTAGAGTGCACAAGATCATTAGAACAAGAAATAAACAAGAATCATGCCACCAATGGAAAGGAGTGTATTAGTGGAAATAAAATACCAAAGAGAAAGGGATACTTTGGGTCCCCTCTTCTCCCAAGGGAGGGCTCTTGAACCCCCAAGATTGAGCTCTTCTTACAACTTGAAAACTTGAAAGAAATGGTGAAAAAATCCCAAGCTAATTCACTCAAAAGGTGATGTGAATAGCTCAAATGGAATGGTGCTAGTATGCTCTTGATGAGAAAAGAGGATTCCCCAAGAGAATAGCAACAACATAACCTTACAAATGAATTCCTTGAAAAAGTAGTGCACCCATGGCCTCTTTTAATAGCATAACTTTGAGGCATTATTCAACCAGCTTTTAGTGTGCACAAGGGGCCATTTAGGGTACCCTTAGGTCTTTGACCAGCCACCCAGCCAGATTCAGTCGAGATTTGGATGTCAAATCGACTTGGAAGTTGAACCATAAGTGGGTGGGAGGCCGACCAACATCATAAATGTGTCGTTCTAAGGTGTGCACATCTTTTAGCGTCCACAATCACGCATCGTGTGCATGTGCGCTTTTCCTGCATTTCTTGATGGCGAATGTGTGCACGCTTCCTGTATAGTCATAGTGCATCCTGATTTTATAACTGGTTGTATAGTTTTGGACCTTTTGGAAATGCATTTTTGGTAATTTTGGTCCATGGGTGGATTAATAGCTGTTTGGAGATGCTGGATTCCTGTAACCATGTGCAAATGAGATTTCAGTGATAACAACTACTACAGATTACTTTACTAAATGGATTGAAGCTATTCCCACAAGGAATGCTTCACACAAAGTGATCATTGGTTTCCTGGAATACATCATAGAAAGGTTTGGGTGTCCTGACAGAATCATCACTGATAATGCTACATCATTTAAGGCTGAACCATTAATTCAATTATGTGAAGTACAGTTTGGGATCACTTTGATTCATTCCACCCCTTACTATCCGCAGGGAAATGGGCTTGCAGAATCCTCTAACAAAAGAATTATAAAGATCATTAAAACGCTGTTAGAGGATAACAAAAGGGCATGGGATTCAAAACTCAAATTTTCTCTATGGGCTGATAGAGTGACAGTGAAAAGGTCCTTGGGACTTTTCCCTTTCCAACTGGTATATGGAGTTGAGGCAGTTTTTCCTTCTCATCTTGCCTTACCTGTGGAAAAATTCTTCCAAGATTATCAAGGGGAACTTGATCATATGATAAGAAGTATTCAACAGTTGGTTGAAGTGAAGCAGACCTAAGAGTAGATTGTAGACAATGAAGCTGACCATCAACTGAAGATTAAGCAGTCTTTTGACAAAAAGGTGAACAAAGAGGACTTTCAATTGGGTGATTTGGTGCTCAAATGGGATGCACCAAAGCAGGATAAAGGCAAGCACGGTAAATTTGAACCTTTATGGATTGGTCCTTTCAAAATCTCTGAGGTATTATCTAATAACACTTTCAAGTTGTAGAATATGGAGAATGAAGAGGTTTTTGGCGGCCCTGTCAATGGGCATTTCCTGAAAAAGTACTTTGCTTGAGCCTTGAGTGGCTCTTCATGTCATTGTAAATATCATTCTATTTTTATTTTTGTTTCAATAACTGACCCCATAGCCCTAGGATAAGGCATTGTATCTACTCATTCTTGGAAGCCTGCAGGGGGCATGCCATCCCCTGTGGAGCCAATGTTATCAAACTAAATTTAATTTGGTCTTTTTAGTTTGTTTGCAATCTTTTTTTAAGCCTTAGATTTTAATTTTTCTTTTAAGGTCTCATCCCTTTAAAATTTATGATTGGTAGGACCCCTTGGATGATTAAATTTTTTGAGTCTTAGCTCTGATTTGATCCTCAAATTGATTTTTGATCCTTAAACCATTTCTAGCTCATGTTTTATTTTGGTCCCCTTCATGATTTGTCCCTAGTTCCATCCCTCCCATGAATAGATTGATGTGACACTCCTCTATCCTCACTCATGATCTCATAGGAATACCTCAAACGTCCTCGCTTACCTTTCTAATCACATTTTGAAGTGGATGCACTTCCTACTCATCATGAAGTTCCGTAGTGCCTATCACGTTCATTATACATCCACCTCGAGTCATGATTTCTATGACTGATGTCATGTCCCTTGTTTTCAGTGCCAGAAGTCGGTTAAATATGCCTTCAAAGATCTTGCATTTATGAGCTTTTGTAACGATTTCTAATTTGAAAGACTCAACAGTATTGCACTATGCAAATTCATAAGTTTTGATCAGGCGATCTCATGTCAACCAAATCCGATGCTGAGAAAGATTCCAGGGCTGAGGTTTTCTCAAAGTTCATCCTAATATTGTGTTGAATATCTCAACATGTGTCCATTGCATAGGTATCCCATGTTACCTAGTCTGCGTATTAATTTTCACAAGAAATTCGTGCTCGGGTTTTCATTTTTCTAAGCTTGCACAGTAGTAAGGGATCCATATTTTCATGGTAACCTTGTTTTTCTCCTCTTCGGATATGTAAATCTCTTTGCCTGTATTTATGGTTTGATCACTGTTTTTTTAACCATTAAAGTGGCAAGCCTGTAAATAACCTATCCTCTGTGTATGCGTTGCGCTACCTAGAGGTGCTGCTCAAACCAACTCTGTTTTCCTTGTTTCCTTTCACCTTGGAGTTTGGCGTTTCACCCAATTATAGAGGGGAAAATTCATACTACCTCCTCACTGTTTACACTCCAGAATACCTATACAAGCCTAAGGGTTTAATTCCTAAAAAGTCTAGCTTGGATTACTAGCATCAGTCTGTCTAAAGAGTTAGCCTTATCTATTTGAAGCCCTATTCAAAGCCTTCCTGGTCATTACCATCCCTTAAATTTCTTAAAAGCCCTCATTTTGAGCCATGGAGACTCCTCAATCGAGGAAGACACACAAAGGTGGCAAGGTGGTTGGAACAGAACCGGTGGACATGCATCTTTTTGATACATAACCCATAGCAAGAGAGGCCTTTCAAAGAGTAGGGTGTATCTCTTTTTGTCAGAACATGCAGAGAGTCCATCTAGAGGTAGCAAGATAGTTTGCGCTATATTTTTATGGTAAGAAAACCAAGGTTGGTGATTTGGAGTTTGAGGTTACTGAAGCCTCTATCTCAGCAGCAATAGGGATCCCCATTACAAGGTGGTTCAAAGCCATGGATTTGAGTTCATCCTATGCAAAAGATCTTTTTAAACCTGAATATCAAGCCAATGAATTGTCCAAAAGTATTCTAAGGAGTCAACTGATTGAACAATTTGACAGATTACTGAAGATCATACAGAGATATTTTACTTGTGAAGGGAGATTCAACATGTTGTACTAGTACCATATAAGGTTGTTGCTACATTTTTCTGGTAAGGTTGATATGAATGTTCCTTATTACTTGTTGAGGAGTATAGGTAAAATGTTAGACATGATATGGGCCAAATCTAAAGATGTGGATTCTATCCTTTTCCACTTTGGATTAATCAGAATGCTAGTCTCTGAGGAATTGGGTAAGAAAGAGATTTCATGGAACATTTTGTTGTTACCTCTCATTTCAAGTAGGAAGAGAAAAGGAAGAACCCCTATTCAAGTTCCGGAGATCAACAAGCAGGTTATAGAGGTTGAGGAGGAAGTTTGTCCTTCTCCACACAGAGACTTTTCACCACCTCCTCTACCAGGGTTAGAAGAGGTGCCTTCTTCTACCAAAGCTATATCCAAGAAAGGGAAGAAGCTCCTCTTTCCCTCTTCTCCTCCAACAATTGAAATCAAAGGTAAAAGACCTTTCACAAGGTCATCAATTCCTAAGGAGGTTGTCAAAGAGCAGTCCTTACTTGAGCCCCCTATTCAAAAGAAGAAGGGTAAGAGCATTGAAAATCCTGTGGAGGAAAAATCAAAAACCCTTATTTAGAGGAATAAGGGTAAAGGTAGTTCTCATCTTACTGAAGGGAAACAAGAAACCTCTGTACAGAAGGGTAAAGATAAAGGTACTAAAATACCTTTGGAGAGTAAAGATGAAATCTCTGAGAAAGGCATTGAGAAGCCTATTGAAAGAAAAGATGAAACCCCTGTGCTGAGAAAGAAGGATAAAAGTAAAGTCATCAAGGAACCTGATGATGTAGACAAGACACTTCCCATGCAGGAGGAAGAGGATTATAAGAAAAATCCTAGTGAGACTGTACATGCCACTGTTCCTCCTGACAGTCAGACCTATAAAAGACTTATCAAGCAACTTAGAGATGCAAGAAAAGAAATAGCTTGTCTTAAAGAAGAATATAAGGTCAACTTGGCTCAGATGAAAGAGCTCATGGATGGCTACAGTCACACTCTTGACTTTGCAAGATTTGTAGCAAGGAGGGACCAGCCCCTTCATAGACAGCTAAGGAATCTCTACAGGAAGAACAAAGGCTTCCAATCTCAAAACAGGAAGCTAAAGGCAGAGCTGAAGCATTTTCAAGATGAGGTAGCCCAAAGAAATTTACAGGTGTTCGTTGAAGCTGCCATTGAATATGACAAACCAACAACTAAGGAGAGCACAACTACACCAAAGAAGCCTATCAATGCTAAGAAGAAGAAGTCTGTTGTGTCAATTGAAGATCCTCTTTCTACTAGAAAGAGTATGAGGTTAAGTGTCAAAATGACAAAATAGTTGGTAAGGGTAAGCCCCATTTTTGAGGATGCATCTTTTTGGGAGGGTTAACCAATATACAAATATTATCTCTGCCATCTATATAGGCTTCTAAGTGCTTAACTATTTGGGTTTTGGGTTTTTAACAAGTGTTAGCTTCTCCATTGGTAGAAGGCACTACCTATTGTGAAGTCAAGGCTCTTGATTAAAACGGTTTTGTCATCATGAAAAACCATAAATTACTCTACACATGTTCAAGGATTGAAGGCACTGTGTTTTTGTAATGCTACCCAAACCTACACACAGACGCAGCGTAAGTGGCACTACCTAATATTTCACAGAGGGAAAATAATTGGCACACAGACGCAACACAGAGGCGCTACCTAATATTTCACAGAGAGCAGAGTCTGTACACATATGTAGCACAGTAACGCTACCTAGAGGCACTACCTTTTCTCCTTGTAGTGGGCTACCCAGGTTTTCTACCCAAGGAAGCTGCCAATAAAGACCAGGGATCTAGGAGGACCAAGCTAACAACTTTTGGATAAATTGATGATGAAGAAGGATGGAGAAACAACAACTGATAGTATGAAGAAAACCACTTGCTTTGAAGGACACATGGAAAACAAGGAGCTGCGCAGCAAAAGGGAATCAATTCAATTTGAATTTTAGTTGGATTAGTCACCAACATTTTCCTGTTTTATAACATAGATGGTTAGATAAGTTGTTAGAGAAAATAAATGTTTAGAGTTTTTCAAGGGAAGGAGGCCAGCTCGTACCTCCAGCTGTTGCCTCCCTTTTGCTATAAATAGGTAGATCATTTTCTTTAGTAGGTTCGGATGGTTGAGCAAGGCTCCCTTATACTATAATATTTTGATGAAGTAACTGTGATCTAGTGATGTACTGGACTTAAGACTTTTTGACTAATAGAAATCAACTTCTCTTTCAGTCTATTTGCTTCTGATGCTAAATGTTCATGATTTGAATGATTCACATGAATGATTTTGGTGATGTTATGATGGATGTTTGATCATTTTGTTATCATGATGTTTATTTAGCTTCCTTAATTTCTCAGTTCAAGAAGATCTTGTGTTAAGAAACTTTCCTCAGGATTTTGTGGACCTGATGTTTACTGCAGCCCCTACACTTCTCTCATCCAAGTATTCCTTCTATTCATACTTACTCCCAAACTACTGATTGAAGTTAGTCAAGACCTTAATTACTGGTGCATGCTAGACCTGTTATCTGAGTTAGAACATTATCACTTGAGTCCTTTTCCATTTGACCCTTTAAACACCCTTACATTCACTTACAACCTGATGGGTACTGGGCTTGCCTTCCATGCAATCTGAAGGTGCCTCCTAGTGCTAACACCACCTACTATACCAAAGCAAAGGGGGGATAGTCTACAGTCAACACCAAGACCAAAAAAGTAGGGTTGATTACTCTATTGGCCACAATGCGATCTCGTTCTTGACCCTTGTGTTAGAAGGGCTTCCAAAAGTCAGTGATATAGAAATTGGATTTCACTCGCTAACTCAAATATTTATGTTTGTTTAGTAACTTTGGAAATTTATTCTCAAAATCATATTCATAATTTCTACACCTAAGCTAAGATGGGTTTGAAGAGCCCTAAAAAAGTTGCTAGATAAATTTTAATTAGCGCTTGATTTTAGGCTGTTGTTACTCAAAGGAGTGGTCGTGAAACTGATGGTGTTTCAACTTGACTCTTTAAACCATGCAAGAGGGAAATGAAATGAAACAATTTCGAATTCGATGAAAACTAGATATGGGAAGGAGCAAGAGGTTTTAAACAAACAAATAATTTCTTGATAGATTACTATGTGTGCACTGCTAATGACAAAAAGTATGAGCTAATTATCCAGATAAATGGAAGAAAAATGACCCAAATTTTAAAAATACCATGCAAATGTCATAGTGTTGGCAAATATTTAACAGACAACGAATGCTTGTCATTGATGGCAAGTACAACAATGAAGGTGGGAATTATGAGAAGACGCTGTAGAGAAGATTTTATTAAGCTCAGAAGTGATGGCAAGATCAGAGTAAGCGGAACAAAGTAAGCTCGGGAGGAGAAGCAACATTTCTGATTGCTGGATCCCATTTAAAATTCTCGATGACTGTCATATCAAGTGTTGATCGGGACTGTTGATCCGAGACTCCATTTCGGAATTTTGCGACTCGTGACATGGAGAGGCAAGAAACATAACTATCAAAATCACGAGATGCGAAATTGCGATTTAATCGCAGTCGTCAGATCAAGGTGTGTTCTAAACCATTGATCTGGCTCCATCTCAGAGCTTTGCCTATTGAGACTTGGAGAGGCAAGAAACATAACCTCCAAACTTGCGAGATGAAATATTGCGATAAGATCTGGACCGTCGGATCTATGGAGATTTCAATTGTCGATCAGATGAAGTTTATAAACTCGCGAAGCCCCTTTTTGGCATAGCCTATGGTCACCGCCAGTGGTCACGCGAAGGGAAGGAGTCAGTTTTGAGAAGC
This sequence comes from Picea abies, assembly GCA_900067695.1. Lineage (NCBI taxonomy): Eukaryota > Viridiplantae > Streptophyta > Pinopsida > Pinales > Pinaceae > Picea > Picea abies. The sequence continues at coordinate 3,314 of CBVK0100096302.1, read as the reverse complement.
TCCATTTAGGTGTTTCGGGGATCGCGACTTGGAGAGTCGAGATGCCTCATCTCCAGATTCACAAAATGAAAAATCGTGAAAGCACTTTATGTATAAGCACGTGGTCTCAGTCGGTGGTCACACCATTGAAGAGATGAAGAGAAGAGTACGTGCAGACAAGCTCTTTTTCGGTGCTTCAGGGATTGCGACTTGGAGAGTTGAGATGACTCATCTCCAGACTCACGAAATGAAAAATCGTGAAATTTCTTTACGCATAAGTGCTTGGTCATAGCCATGGTCATATAAAGGAAGGAGCCAATGCAGAAAAACTCCATTTTGGAGTTTCAGAACTCGCGACATGGAGACTCAAGAAGTCTCATCGCAGAATCTCCGAACTGTGAAAGTGTGAAATGGGTAAATAACACAAGAACCCTTTAGAGTTAATCCAACGATGTAGGTGAATCTGAGCATAATCAGAGGGCTACTGTTGCACATCACAGTGTAATTGCCAGAAACCACTGATGGTTTCTGCCAAAGGACTCGAAGACACTTCGGGGTGTTTGACAGAGGAGATGAAGAGTCTCTGGGAATCTTCAAGAGGGATGAAGATGCTCATGGAGGTGATTGATAGTTGGATAAGAATTGGATCTTGTAACTAGAACAGAGAAGGTGAGCTAGACTGTCATAGAGAAGATGAAGAGTCTCAACTGCTAGAGAGGCTGAGGAATCTCTGCATAACATACAGTGATGCTGAACGAGTGGAAAAACATCCAAAGAAGCTGAAGAGTCACGATGATGATCAGACAGAGCACTCGAGTTGTGGAGGATATCAGTGCGGTGTGAGTATGCAGAGGAATTGCACGCATTGCATGCACAAGGTGCACACAAGCTATAAATGCACAGTACAGAGATGAGATGGGGTTGCTGTTGTTGCTGGGATTGCTGTGGATGTTGTTGAAGGTGATTCATGCATGAAGAAGGATTAGAGTGCAGCAGCTAAAGAGAATAGAAGAAGAAATATGCAACAAATGGACATGGCACACAGAGCATAAAAGCAGAAGAATAGAATGGGCAGTGGATGCATGGTGGAAGACAGCGAGGAAGTCCGAGTAGCAAAATATTGTAGAACAGTGATGAGACTGGTAAGCTGTTATTAAACACTATATCACTGTAATAGGATTCAATATTTCATATTCATAATCCAGGGAGTTTGGGAGTTGCTAGGGAGGACTGGTGTCCTCAGAGGTTCAAGTGGGGGCTTGAACACA
>CBVK0100096299.1:0-17547 GCA_900067695.1 Picea abies | reverse complement strand
CCCTAAATAGAAAGAGCTCCCCATCGAGGTGACAGTGGGTGGGGAAGCTCATGTTACGCCAGTTTGAGCCTTGACTTCAAGACACCTAAACCTTTCCTACAAACTGAGCGATAACACTCCTCTCCCTCTTAGTTCTGAGGAAGATGAAGAGGCACACAGGGAAGCCAAGAGAATGGCAGAGCATGCGGCAGAGAGGATGTGGGGAGACAGATATGAGTGACCAAAGGGCAGTGGTAAGCCCCCCATGGATCCAGAGGCAGTCTTCATGCAGGTTATCAGTGATATGTTAGCTGGTCAGCAGGCCATGACTCAGTCCTTGGCATAGGTGGCTGATAGATTGGCTATAGTGGCCACCCCGGGCACACAAGCCCCACATACATCACAGGGGAACTCAGGGGCAGGCAATAGACCCCAGTCACCTACTCGCACATATGCATCTTCGAGTAGGATTCCCAGACCATTGTTCCCTAGTTTTCAGAGGGCACCACCAACAGCAACACAACGGTCGTTAGCACAGAGGCTTCCCACTCAGGTGGAAGACATTGCAGAGTACAAGAGGGAGTATGCGGCGTTGGGTCGTGACTTCCATCATGACATGACCCCGGTCGAGTACTGTGGACTTAGGGGCATGGACCATACCAGAGAACCTCAGAGAGGAGGACAACAGCAGCAACAGGGGCATAACATAGATTTCATCCAGAAAGTTGGTAAACTCACCATGCCTTCTTTTGACGGATCGTCCAAATGCACTGCCAAAGCTGGGGTACAAAAGCTAGACATGTACTACAAGCTCAACCAGATGACCAAGACGGAGGCTAGTGACTCTTGTGCATTTGAGCGACAGTTGGATGGACAGGATGATAGCGCATGTCCTTCATCTTCCCCGTCGGGCAATGTTGAGGATTCAACACTTCAACATAGTGGTGACACTTGTAAGGATTCATATGTGTTGGCACTTAGACGTGATGAGAATAGGAGGTTGGATGACCTACCTATGGGTGTAGACATGCCTTCCAGGAAGTCATGTATCGAGGATGATGAGCTTCCTATGATGAGCGAGCCACATTTTTCATCTTCTCAGTCACCTATGCTAGCCACGACACATGAGGATATCAGTGGCATTCTTGATATGGTAGAGGAGCCCTGTGTGGGGATTGTACACAAGGGACATATGGATCTGCAAACCCAGGAGGAGAGGTATGGCTTGGAGATAGTTGACCTTACACATACCTATCAGTATGAGGACAGTGAGTCACCACTCTTGGAGATTCCATTGATGGACCAGGTTGTGGAGACCGACAGCTTGTTGGGACACTTACTCCCAGGATCGATCTACAATGATGAGGATGCACTCCTTATTGGTCGAGGTGACCATAGCACGTGTCTGGACACATCTGTATGGGATCCAGGCACAAATGATATTAGTAGGGTGAGTGCACAGGAGGATACAACTGCCCATACAGGATATGGTGCAATTCAGATAGGGGTCGCAGTTGGTGATGGCGTGCAGTGGCATACAAGAGGACTCAGTAACACAGGGGACAGTGGGCAGTTCAGTGCCTTATATTTTGAGGAGTTTGTTGTTGGGGATTCTATTGTTGACACTAGCAGTGAGAGGCATGAGGTAGCACCTCAGCAGGATTGTGACCAGGAGTCACGACACTTGGCAAGACAGTTGAGAGTCAGTGAAGATATGATCATGGCAGCCACTAGATGCATTGATGATACACATGCATTGGTGGCAGATTATTGTTGGAGGGCCTCGATGGCACAAGATAATTCAGATGGGGGACTTATCATTGATGACTTCCATACACTCAGGAAGAGAGTGACTGTGATGAGGGTCGACTACCAGCAGTTGTTGAGGGATAGGGATTACCTATTGGAGGTTAGCGAGATGTATCACAGGGCACTAAGGGAGCAGGAGGTTGAGGTGGACCGACTCACTCATGAGTTGGTGAGCACACGAGGATTATTGGAAGCCATGCAGACAACCCTTCAAGAATCAGAGGCCAAATTAGAGGAGCTCCTTGAGGAGACTAGTCAAAGATCCACTATATCTATCTCAGTAGAGAGTCAGATATATCCTTCAGTTACATTGTTAGAGGATATTGGTGGTTTGGTAGAGGAGCATGAGGAGATGTACTTAGTAGAGCATGGAGATTCCTCTCCCTTGCAGCAGTATACAGATCTGGGAGATCACCTTCATCGTAGCAGCAATTGCGTGAGTGATGATGGATGGAGAATGATTGACCCTCAGTTTGTGGAGATACCTACTGTTGATCCGATGGTTGGTGTTCAGTGATGAGTATAGACGATTATTTACCATGGGTGTTGATGGACGACGTTTTGGCCAAGTCCTTGGGATTGATCAAAGCATATGATACTTTCCAGTCCTACAGTTGGTTGCACATATTTATGATAGACTTTCCCGATACTTTTATCATTGACAGTGGCAGGGGACATGGAGAGTTGGTAGGCCGAGACCACCTGACAGGAGTGTCTTGATTGCATACAGCAGGATAGGAGTGGATCATCAGAGGCAGACAGTTGAGGCCCTAGGCGTGATGGAGAGTATCCTAAGCCATGGGACACAGAGGATATCTCAGAGTTTGCTACATATTCAGACTCTCATTGGGATGAGGGTGGAGGGCTTTCGACAGTTACCAATAGGGCACATTAGTAGTTAGTGGGGATTGGAAGTGATGAATTTCCAAATTTGACATGGGATCCGGGAGTCCATTGGGTCAAAAGTTTGTTTCATCTTATGAGGATCCAAGAGTGGAGGGTCCAGTATGGATACTTTGAGCAGACAGTCACAATCAGAGTAGAGCAACATCAACATGATGGTCCCTATCAGAGACTAGCATGGGACCCTCGTATTACAGGGTTGGGCATTTCATTGACTGACGGAGACGAGTGGACGTTTGCAGGGGGAAGTCACTTTGATTTTCCATTGAGTTTCAGTATTGGGGAGAGCACATCACTGGTTGGTGATTCGTTGAGGTCTTGTAGTACCTCACTATGGCAGCAGCATGTTCAGTCGATGGGGGTCGTGTTGAGTTTGGTATGGTCTGGTAGGATAGACCCATTTCAGGTTGAGGCCATGTGTTATTTGCAAGAGACTCATGGTGTTGATATGTTACAGAACTATACTCCACAGGGCACTGCAATTCACATTATGATATGGGATCCAAGGATTGGAGTGCTTGGTAGTTCAACGTTTGATCGAGTTGAGTTTCGAGTAGAGTGCTTGCTTGGGGAGTTGACTGAGATTCTTTGGCCATTGATCAATCTACTCATCCAGAGCATGTGGGTGTCATGCGTGGTGAGCACTTGGAGAGACCACATCTTGAGGGGAGTCTACCTTGTGTCACACAGGTGGATATGGGACCCTGGTATCATATGTAGTTGGATTCAATTATTGCTTGAGGACAAGCAATATTTCATCAGGGAGGACTGTAATGTCCCCATTTTGGGACATTGTAACATTACAACATTTCAAAGTGTTATGCCTACCCGAGTAGCCAGATAGGGGTGACAGAGAGTTCAGGAGATATTAAGAGGTTTATTTGGGCCTGACTTCCATCGTTCATCATCAAGATCCATTCCGCACAGCTGGGCTTTGGTTCCGTTGCATTCCGACGATTTCTGTAATTTTGAGTTATTATGGGTCATATCTTAATTAAATTCACTAAGAAGGTCATAATGGGCATATTACTTGGAGAAACCTCTTAGTGTAATAGCTCATCGGAATCGGGAGGAAGAGCATTACAGGATAAGATGATGAGAAGTGACTTTCAGTGGCCAGAGAAGCCATCGGGATGGTTAAATCACTTTTTAGAGGTAAAATGGTTAATTAATTAATTAATTAAGTGATTTAATCAAGGAATAATAAAATAAAGCAAAAGTCACTTGGAGGGAAAAGGTCAACAACGAATTAGGGTTTCGGGAAGCCATAAAGGAAGGGTAAAGCAACCTAATTCATTATGCATTATTATGATTTGATGTTGAGAGTTCCCAAAGGAGGAAGAGAGTCCACCTTACTATTTTGTGGATTTCTGGAGGAAACCACCACCATTGATCGGTTTTGGTGTTGAGAGACACACCCTAGCCCATCGGAGATACCATCCAAGTATTTCACCGAGCTAGTATCCAGTACAGTGTGCACAGCTCAGCCAGTGAGGGCGCAAGTCAAATTAAGGGTTTGTGGAGCTGCATGAGGTCTGAGCTCAGATTGCAGTTTCCTTCTGACCCAGTGGAGATCCAGCCACGGCGCTTCTATTGAGCCATTTATCATCAGATTCTGACAGTGGAATCTTGTAGAGCGCTTCACTCAGCCATTTAGGGCGCAATTCTTCCGGCAATACATTCGGGGTTGCAGACGGAGCATCAGGATAGATACGGGGAAACCCTTCCGACCCAAGTCCGCATTTGGCGAGACGATCGTTTTGAGCACTATAGCAGCAGATTCCGTTGCTGGAATTATTTGGGGTGCATCCAGTGTCCCAGGAGGTGCACAAACCCCCCAGGCATCCAGATCCAGTACCTCAGAGGCCAAATCTGATATCTGGCGCTCATCCATTCCAGTCTAGAGGCCAGGGCGCTTCTATTGGAGCAATTTTCGGCACATTCCGACGGTCTATCCTTCCGGACGAGTTTTCCAGCTGGTAGCGGATACCGTATTTCTTTGGAGTTGCATATTTCTTCCGATCCATCCGTGCATGCTTCAGATCTGCATTCATCTTCTGATCACAAGTATTTTTATGTTATTTGATTATATTTCAGTGACGATCCATGAGATCTACCTAATGATTATACTCTATATTTCCAGTGTGTTATTGTATTTCCATGCTTGAGACGCATAATATATGTTATTGGGCAGTTGATGTTCTTTACTTCCGCATGCATCCTTTATATATTGTTTAAACCATAACGCAACATGCACATGCAATTACCAACATGCACCTGAAATAACCAACATGCACATGCAATAACCATAAGGGTCTCAAACACACAACTGAAACACATCCAGAAACCCCCAGTGTATCAGATCTACAAGACAGAACATTAGATCAGTAGCAAATATCATGATCAACGAGATCAAGGATATTTCACAGGATGAGCCCTATAGGGCATATTTGGAGGAGTACAAGAGGTTGGGAGAGGATTTCCACACAGCCATGTCTTTCGCGGAGTTCTCCAATATGAAGAGTAGAAATCGATCGAGAGGGCCCATAAGGGCCATGACACAATTTTGAATTGCAGCGTACCCTTGGGAAGGTCACCATTCCCAACTTTGACGAGAGCTCAAAATACTCCGCGAGATCATGGATGCAGAAGCTCGACACTTACTTCCAGCTGCACCAGATGACAGAGACAGATGCCATTAAGTTGGCCACCTTGCACTTGGATGGTGAGGCCCATTAGTGGTGGTACCATGTGTTAGTCACCTTGGGACATCCCAGGGTCACTTCCTACCTGGACTTCACACAGAGGGTCATAGAGAGATTTGACAGGAAGGATCCAGAGCTTCACTTCCCAGAGTTGGCTCAGCTCAAGCAGACAGGTAGTCCAAAGGCTTATATATCGGAGTTTCAGAGGGTTGTTGTGATGGTGACAGAGATTTCAGAGGCTTGTTTGGTGATGTTGTTTGTTGAGGGGTTGTTGGAGCCTCTATGGGGATGGGTCAAGGCTTACAAGCCTACCTCTTTACAAGATGCAGTCAACAGAGCTCGTGACATCCAGGATGCAGTACCTAAAAGTCGGTTTCCGCCCAAACCCATTTTTACCCCAAAGACTAAGGAGACCAGACCACCTCATAGGTATTGGGTCGGAAAGCCCAAACTAGATGAAGAGACCAGGAGAGAACTAAGGAAAAAAAAAATTGTGTTTCAGCTATCAGGAACCATGGGCCCCAAGACACAGATGTGCAGGGAATGACAAAACGGGCAAGGCCCATTACATTGAGGTATACTCTGACAGTGACAGTGATGAGGATGAGGTGGACCAGGCACAGGACCAGGGACATCCAGTATCTTCTGGAGAGGAGTCTTCATAGGTTGGGACTAAGGGCCCATTCATGGCCTCGATGTCAAGATTTCTGAGATATCATACTTTTAGGGTCAGAGGTGTCCTACAAGGCACACGGTGACAGTCTTTATTGATGGGGGGCATCCCATAACTTCATTGGCGCTAACATGGTCAAGAGGAGAGGAATTCGATGGGTTCACAGTAGTCATACCAGTAGGCCACCAGATGAGTTACACCAAATGGATTCCCAAGCTCACAATAACCATGGGAAACTACTCCATGACAGATGATTTCTTCATGGTGGACGTACCATACACCAATGTAGTGTTGGGCGTTCAGTGGCTTTACTCTATTGGGAGATACACTACTGATCAGAGGACCATAGAGATGGAGTTGACATGCCCGTATGGCAAGAAAGTGGTCCTACGATCCATGCACCAATACCCGCCAAAGATTGTGTCATCACAGAGCATGGAGGCAGTCATGAGGCATGGTGATATAGAGTGGGTTGTAGAGTGTTCTATTTCTGACAAAGAGCTACCCAACCATCTACAGCAGCTTCCAGAGGACTTATAGGTATTACTCCGCAAACATCATAAGGTATTTAGTGACATTCCTCCTGGCATTCCACCTGATAGAGGTTTTGAGCATATCATAGAGCTAGAAGAGGGGGTCCAAGCAGTTATCACAAACCCCTATCGGCACCCTGAAGTTTACAAGGACGAGATTGAAAAAACCATCAAAGAATTGTTGAAAATGGCCACATCCGCCCTAGTTCCAGCCCATTGGCCTCTTTCGTTGTCTTAGTCAAGAAGAAGGACAGTACTCTACGGATGTGTATTGACTACAGGGATCCAAACAAGAAGACGATCAAAAATCGGTACCCCACACCCAGGATCGATGAATTAATGGATGAGCTTAGGGGAGCCAATTTTTTCTCGAAGATTGATCTTCGATCAGGGTATCATTAGATTAAGGTACGAGAGCAAGACATACCTAAGACAGCCTTTCGATGCCACTATGGGCATTATGAGTTTTTGGTCATGCAATTTGGGCTTACTAATGCCCCTGCCACTTTCCGGTTGTGCATGAATCATGTATTCAATAAGCAGTTGAGGAAGTTCTTATTGGTCTTCTTTGATGACATCCTCATATACAGCAAAACATGGGAAGACCATCTGCAGCATCTTGATGAAGTACTTTGTATTATAGAGAGTCAGGAGTTGTATGCAAAGGAATCCAACTGCAAGTTTGGTATGACAGAGATGCTCTACTTGGGGCACGTGATTGGGGCGAATGGGGTATAGGTGCACTAAGAAAAGATCAGGGCGATCATTGAGTGGCCAACTCCTAGGAATGTGACAAAACTAAAGAGTTTCCTTGATCTTTGCACTTACTACAGGAAATTTGTTAAAGGATTCTCACAGTTGACAACGCCACTGACTGACCTCACCAAAAAGGGGGCTTTCGTTTGGATAGAGGAGGCCCAGGAGACATTCGAGAAAATGAAGCAGGTGATGAGTTCATGCTCTGTTTTAGCACTCCCTGATTTCACTCAACCCTTTGTCTTGGAGTGTGATGCTTCGAGAATTGGGATAGGAGTCACATTGATGCAAAGCAGTCACCCAATAGCGTTTGGGAGGCACAAACTCCGAGAGTATGAGCGGCATTACTCCATATATGACAAAGAGATGTTGGCCATAATGCATGCTTTGGCCAAATTCTAGCAGTACTTGGTCGGAAACAGGTTCAAGGTAAAGACCGATCATAATAGCTTGAAGTTTCTCATGGAGCAAAAGGATGTGAACGAGCGGCAACAAAAATGGATCAGTAAAATCCAAGCCTACGATTTTGAAATTGAGTATGTGAAAGGAAAAAATAATGTGGTTGTTGACGCGCACTATCTAGGATACCCACTCTCTCTCTCATGGAGATTTCAGTGGAATGGAAGGCACTTCTATTGGTAGAATACTCCAAAAACAGGTTTGCTTGTGAGATACTTGATGGTCAGGTCTCCGATGACAGGTACAGGGTTATTGACGACATCATATATTATAAGGACCAGATCTATTTAGTACCAGAATCTCACTTGAAAGACAAAATTATGCATGCCGCACATACTTCTCCTTTGGCAGGTCATCTAGGATACTTGAAGACTTATAGACAAATTCGAGAGAGATTTGCTTGGAAGGGTCTCAAGACTTATGTATTGAAGTTTGTATGGGAGTGCCACATATGTCAGCAAAACAAGGCGGAACATACCCATCCAACAAGATTGCTCCAACCACTTCCCATTCCTGAACAAAAATGGGAAATCATTTCGATGGATTTTATTACAGGGTTGCCTCTGGTTCAGGGGAAGAATTGTATCTGCGTGGTGGTTGACAGGCTTACTAAATTCGCCCATTTCTTTTCCATATCGTCCAAATACTCTGCAGTGCAGATAGTGGAATTGTTCTTTAGAGAGGTATTTCAGCTGCATGTACTGCCCAAGACAATTATCAGTGATCGAGACAGCAGATTCATGGGGGGTTTCTAGCAGGAGTTGTTTACACTCGTAGGGACAGAATTAACGCCTAGTACCAGTTATCACCCTCAAACTGATGGGAAAACCGAAATTGTGAACAAATGGCTCGAGGGGTATTTGAGAAATTATGTATCGGGGCAACAAAAGGCGTGGATCAAATGGTTTCACTTGGGTGAGCATTGTTATAACACCACTTATCACATGTCAATCAGGATGACACCTTTCAAAGCTTTGTATGGTTATGATGCCACCACCTTTCTGGACCGAGCATTTGGGGACAGCTGGGCACCCAAAGCCAAAGATTGGATTCAGGAGAGTCAGGACATCTTGCGAACTCTCAAAGATAACCTACAAATGGCATAGAATCAGCAGAAGATGTATGCCGACAAGCATAGAGTGGAGCACAATTTCGAGGTGGGAGACTTGGTATACCTCCGCTTGCAGACATGCAGGCAGTCATCCTTCAAAACGAAAGGGGCAGAGAAATTGAAGCCACGATTCTACTATCCCTACAGGATTGCGAGGCGAGTCGGGGAGGTAGCTTATGAGTTAGATCTTCCAGAGGGGTGTAAGATACAAAATATCTTTCATGTTTCAAGCCTCAAGAAGGCAATGGGACAACATGTTGTCACCTCTACAGAGCTACCACCACTGGATGAGGAGGGGAAGTTGATTCTAATTTCGGAGGAAGTGTTGGAGACCAGAGAGCAGAAATTAAGGAATAGGAGCATCAAAGAGTACCTGATCAAATGGAAAAATTTGCCTATTAAGGACGCTACTTGCGAAGGAGAGTAGATACTGCAACATGCTGGATTACAATTGCTTGAGGACAAGCAATCTCAAGCGGGGAGGACTGTAATATCCCCATTGACCTAAGAGGCATAAGGAGTGGTTCCACTAGCCTAAATTGGTTCCCGTAGGCTAAGTCGGAAAAGTTACCTGGGGAACTTGACTTTTGCCTAGGAAATAACTTTATAAAGTGAAAAGGGGGGGCTTGGGTCTTAAGCAAATGAAGTCACTTAAAAATTATAAAGTGTGCAAGCATAAAGTGACTTTAAAAAGAAAATTAAAAGTAAATTGAGCGAGAAATAACTCAATGGAGAAATAAAAGAGGGGAAATGAGGAGGCGTCCCTCATTCTTGCATTTGTTCATCTTGAGAAAAGATTTTGGAGAGCTCTTGAGAAGAGAGACTAGGGTTTTTGGAAACCCTTCTTTGTTTACTGTTTTCGGTGTTGCAACGATACACCCTAGCTAGATTTGGCGAGGAATGTTGATTTTTCAATAGTCGAGGTTAAGCATGAAGTTCATTCCATTTTTATCATTTAACCATAACCATAAATGTTGCAACAACCAAGATCACAAGAAGAAGCACCATGCACAAGAAGTATCCTGCGAAACCCTTATCAACAAGGGAAGAAAACCCAGCCAAATCCTTTGTTATATTCCTCAAGAGAAAGACCTTCACCACCAAGATAAAACCTAGCACACAAGATTAGTGCCCAAGACTAGTGCCCTTCAAACCCTACAAGACTAGTGCCCAAGAGAGGTGCACACTTTTCCCAAGAAGGTGTACTTTGCTGAAATTTCCAAACTCACTTGAAAGATATGATTCCTCAATGGGGAATTTACCTTTACTTATACTAACCTAAACCTATCAACAGAAGTGTCTATTGGCACAACAGGGTCGACCTCACTAGCTTATAATATAATTAATATTGACCAGATTAATTATCTTTTATATTAATTACCAGTGTCATTAAAATGGGGCCGACCTGTACCCTTTACATTACAATTAGAGTTATAGGTAGGTCTGACTCTTGAACAATATAGCAAGGGATTTGATACACCCACTAGTGCTCATCCACTAGGGGCAAGTCCATAGGAATGTCCATATCTCTGGCTCACTTCATTACACAGAAGAACCAGTTCTTCACACGTTCACTTGTGCTCATCCACAAGCACGTCCACTCAACAGATATTCTTTTCCCACTGCATCACACAGGAGAGTCATCTGGAGTTTCTCGTCAACTCTGTTGCTCAAAGGAGGCTAATACATCATCTTCATTTCTGTTCTCATGACGATGCACCCAGCACTTTGGGATTTCACACGTTCACCTTGTGCTCAGCCACAGGCACGTCTAACTCAGCAGATCGCCTTTCCCGCAGGATAATCATCTGGAGTTCTTCTCAACTCTCTGAATGGAGGAGGTCATCTCTACGTTCCAGCTGTGTCTCGGATAGGAACCACGTATATCCTTTTTAAGGGCTTTCTCTCAGGTTTGTAAGCTGGAGAAAGTCTCATGTAGCTGCAATGATCCACATTTCACAGGTTTGTAAGCTGGAGAATGTCTCACATAGCTACAATCATCAACAAGGAAATCACTTCAGATTTCTTCACTGAGTTTCGTGGTGTGTTGAGGATCTATTTTTTTTGGTGGCCGAGACATTTGTGTGATTGAACCTTCTAGTCAGCAGTTGATTCCTCTCCATTTGGGGCAGAGTTTACTTAGAAAAATCGTGAGTCTACCGATAGTTATACACAGGGAGTTGGGGCGCCATTTTTGGAGGTTGAACAAGAGTTTAATGGTGAAGGATAGGTCAAACCCTCTCCTGCGTGGCATTACCACTGTTCTGGGGCGATTTTCTCCTAGTAATTGTTGAGTATACAGTGGCTGGGCGTATTCTCTCACTGCTGGGCGTTTTTTCTCACCTGTGGGCCGCATATCTCATTCACTAGACGCATTTCCTAGCTGTTGGTTAAGGTCGATTTGGATATAGCACTGAGTTGTTGTGTTAAGAGGAGTTATTCCTCAGTTCTGTGGCTGATTAATGTTGGATAGGCCGAGTCTCTTCATGTGGACAGAACCATAAACAAGCTGGGCGATTATGTTGCATTTCCATCCTTTAGCTGCCTATGTAATCCAAACTACAGTAATGTTATGACTCATTCAGGAGTGCTATGTCATTTCTGGAAGCGTACATAGCTCATTCTTTTGCTACTCAGGTCAGATCTACTTCTTGTTGCCATTAATATATCGTTGTTGGAGTTTAAATTCCTCACTGTTGTAGTATGATATTAAAATAATAACACTCAGACCAGCATTTTGTGAATTACTGCTACATTGTTATTTTTACTGGGTGATGGTAATACTATTCAAAGGTAGAAAATTGTATAACAGCAGGTACAAGGAAAAATACTTCACACTAGTTGATGGTTTGATGAGAACGAATCAGCAGTACAAGAAAAAAAATTCAAACGAAATTTAGTGGGAATTCTACAAGCTTGAGTCACGAAGGAATATGATTTAAGGGGATCTCGGATAGGTGAAGAAGGACTTTCATCATAGATCAAGTCCAAAGGAGGAAAGTGCAAGTAGTGCAGCAAGAGAAGAAAACCCAGCAGCCAGAAATCTAAGGACAGATTTCTGGATAGTCTAGCAACAGGTGCATGTTAGGTAGGGCAGCAGTCGTACAACAACAGAGTTTGTTTTGCAGGTAGGCAGAGTTGAACGCGTCGGACAATGGTTCGGAGCGTGTACATACGCATGGAGCAAGTAGCCCAAGACGCGTACATACACACGAAGCAGGTAGCTTAGGGTGCGTACATATGCGCCGGACAGGTGGTCCAGGATGCATACGTACGTGTTGTACATGTTGGACTAGGCGCGTACAGATCGTACAGGGTCGTCCAAGGACAGTGCAAGAAAGGGTTTCCTCAAGGCCAGGGTTGTCAAGTTTGTTGTATTTGTATTTTTCTTCAATGGGCCATTTTCCCAATAAGGGAGCCCTTGTAAAATTAGATTCATTATTAATGAAAAGGTGATTTGAAGGGAAGAATTTATGTGTGCATGTGTGAAGTTTGGTTTCCAGTTTTTGCTTCCCTTGTATTTATTTCCAGCCAGTATATTTTATTCTATGTGTTAGAATTTTATGCTTGTTCAATTTCATTAAATTTCTTTATCATTTCACATTAGCAGAAGCATAACTGAAGCATAAACCATATACAATAACTGCAGTAAATAACCAGGATCATAAGAAGATAACCATGCAACATATACACAAGAATTTTATCCTGGGAAACCCTTCTGCACAAGGGAAGACAACCCAACAACCTTTCACTATAATATTTGTCCAAGAGCAGAAAGAAGAATAGCGCTACAACACCAAAGACAGCGCACTAGTCCAATAGAGTGAAATACAGAATAGCGCTACAACACCAAAGACAGCGCACTAGTCCAATAGAGTGAAATACACAAGAGATTGATATCAAAGTGATGTCTACAAATTGGAGATAGCTCTCCTACATATAAAAGTCCAACGTGTGAACTGTCACGTGCAAGTGGTGCCTCTCAACAGGACTGACTTGAACCTTTAAGTCTTATGCGCAAGGCATGGGCCTTCTTCCTTCTCTTGACGTCACAGTGAAAGTCCTCTCCATCACGTCACACATGGCTACAACCAATGTGGTCCTCCTCATCTCATCTAGGGGCTACAACCAGAAGGGACGATGGGTTACAACCCATAGTATCCCAACCACTTGGGCTACAACCCAAGGGTCGCTAGGCACCAACCCAATACAATATCCCAACCTCTTGGGCTACAACCCAAGGGTCATTGGGCACCAACCCAGTACAACATCCAAACCACTTGGGATACAAACCAAGGGTCTGTTAGAATATGAAAGGATGTGCTCGTTTTACCATTGACAATATCACTATTGTCACCCAACCATAGGCCAAAGCCACCCTCCGAGCACCTTGACCTTGACAGTGAGAAGAATCCTGGTAGCAATCCAATAGCCAAGCAAGGCTAATGCACCAAGCAAGAAAGTAACCAAAGCTGATCAGATAGTCCGACCCAAAACTGGCGCAACACCTTCCCCAGAACTTGCGCACAAGACTGCCAGACTGCAGTGCGCACAAGTGACTTCTGCAATTCTGAGAATGTGATAAATGAGAGACTGGCGCCCTGTATATTTATAGTATTCCTAGCAGAGTTGCCTAGGCTGACTTCTCCTTCTGGGTACTAATTAATTGATATTAATTATCTTTCTTTAGCCGACATCTCGTCTAGGGTTACATTCATTTCTTTGCTTCCTTCCGGAATATTCTAATCTTGTCAAAGGTCACAATAGAGGTTCATACCTCCCGAAGCTACCATAATATCAACACTCCCTCCTAGCTAGGAAGGTATAATTGATAATTGTCTTGAGCACAAACAGACCATTCACTGGTAGTATCACGAGCACTGTCATTATTATCCAACTGGATAATCTCCATGATAACTGGTACAATATCAATTGATAGAACACAACTGTGTTTATCCATGGTAGTATGAAACTACTCAAACCATGACACATAGTCACAAACAATGGAACATATCCACCACAGTAGCATATCTCTACTGTCTGGAGACATGCAATCTCCATAACAATCATTTGATATCATCCTGCACAGAAAATATTGTTAAAATAAACTGAATCATCTAGGCCAATCTTTCACTCACATCTGTGAGATCTTGAAAGAATATCTTCCCTCAGAATAGATTATCAACGATGGGTTATCTGCCTTATTCTTCTCAAACAAGGAAGAATTATTGTTCTGATTTCTTGGACCATTCCTCACCCTGGGCCATTCCTCCGACACTAAACAAACTGTAACCTGGAGAGAATGAATCTGCCCTAAGGAATGCTTGTCCCTGATTGCTGAGCCTGGACCATTCCCCACCCTGGGCCATTCCTCCGGCACTAAACAAAGTGCAACCTGGAGAGAATGAATACACCCTAAGGAATGACTATTCGGACCATTTCCTCTGTTAACCACAAGAGCAAAAGATTGTCCTGTACCAACCTCCAAAACGAACCATTTCTCATGTTAACCACAATGAGAAATCGTTGTCTGGCGAGGCGGGCCAGTCTTCTTGAGTAACCCTCAAGAAGAGAGATTGCCCTAGACCACTCCCCATGTTAACCACAATGGGAAGTCGTTGTCTATGGTACATCAGCAATCTAGACCACTTTCCGAACTGGAAAATGTCTGTCCGTCAGAAATCTCCATCCACTTTCCAAACAGGAAAGAATCTGCCCAAGATGGACTATTTTTCAATCTTAAAAATGAATGTTCTCAATAATATGCCAGTGCTCCCTCCCAACCTGGAGAGTCATTCTTCCCTTTCAACTAAGGGAGTTATTTCCACGATCCCCATCTTTTCCCGGAAATATGCAAACTTTATTCTGGAGAGAGGTTTTGTCAGGATATCTAATGTCTGCTCATCTGTGGGGATGTACTGGAGCTTTACTTCTCCTTCCTGGACTTTATCTCTAATAAAGTAGTATTTGATCTCAATATGTTTCGACCTTTCATGAAACACTGGATGTTCTGATAATCTTATACAACTCTGATTATCACAATGTATTATGGTCGAATCTGGAATCTAATCAAATAAATCGAAGATTAGTTTCCTTAGCCATACTGCTTATGTGCATGCTTCACATGCTATGATATATTTTGCTTCTGTTGTGCTGAGTGCGACAGACTTGCTTAAACACATTCCTGAAGCACTCTTTCTGTCTTCTGCACTTCCTGCCCAATCTGAATCTGTAAATCCATGAAGTTGTATATCACTGGATGCAGTATATCTTAAGCCATAGTTTATTGTCCCACGAATATATCTTAGGACATGCTTTGCAGTTATCCAATATTCATGTCTAGGTTCCACCTAGAACTGGCTTAGTGTATTTACGGCAAAGCAAATGTCTGGTCGAGTATTTACCAAATACATCAATGACCGAGTCAACTATCAATATAGTGATGGATCTACTGGATCAAAATCTGGATCTTTTACTTTTCTTATATCCATAGTCATAGGAGTATCCATGGATTTGCAATCCATCATTCCAAACTTCTGAAGGATCTTTATTGCGTACTTTCCTTGACCAAGGAATACTTCACCACACTCTGCCATACTTTTCTAGTCCCGAGTAATAATGCATGAGACATAGATCTTTCATATCAAATTCAGAAGCTAGTTCCTTTTTGCATTGGATGATAAGAGACTCTTCACCTGTTATGAATAGATCGTCAACATATAATAGTAGAATCACAGGTGCATTGTCCACGACTTTGTAGTAAGGGCTTGGATCTACATGACTCTTGGAGAAACCAAGTCTCGTTCGATAGCTATCCATTCTGGCATACCAAGCCCTTGGAGCTTGCTTGGGTCCATATAAAGCTTCCTTTAATCTGCACACGTGAGTGTCTCTAGAATGTACCTCAAACCCTTGAGGTTGTTCAATATATACTTCTTCTTCGATTGCTCCATTGGGGAAAGTTGTCTTTACATCCATCTGATGTAAGTTCCATCCCATGGAAGCGGCAAGAGATATGATAGCTCTAATGGAAGTATATCTAGCTATTGGAGCAAATGTTTCGTCATAGTCTTCTCCCTCCTTCTGGGAGAACCCTCTAGCTACGAATCTTGCTTTGCATTTACCCACGCTTCCGTCTGCTGCATGTTTGATCTTGTATACCCATTTTGAAGTTACCACTGATTTTTCTTTAGGTCTAGGTATGATTTCCCATACATCATTTTTCATAAGGGATTGGTGTTCTTCCGTCATAGCTTCTTTCCATTGTCCCTTTTGAACTGCTTCTTCGAATGCGGTAGGTTCTTCATCTAGAAGCTTCGTCATATACGCTGCAAAGCTTGAGTATCTTTTAGGCTTCTTACTTTTTTTGAATGTTCCTTCGGGAGCCTTAAGTCTTTCTGCATCTTGTAAAGTAGCTTCAAGCCAAGCTGGTCGTTTCCTGGTCTTAGGTATGTTGTCTAAATCAATGGTCTCACAAGGTTGCATAGGATGATCAGGTTGTTCTTTTTCGTCATCTTGGTTTTTTGTGCTTTCTTCAGTAGGTTATTCATTCTCTTCTTCTTCTATCGTTTCTTCTATAGATTTCTTGAAAGCCATCTTTTCATTGAATGTCACGTCTTTGCTGACTTCGATCTTATGTTGTTCCGAAATATAGATTCTATAAGCCTTGGATGAATCGCTATATCCCACGAATATCCCCTTCTTTCCTGAGGGTTCTAGTTTATTCCTTTTATCCTTGGGAATGTGAGAATAAACAGGACATCCAAATATTCTTAGGTTTTCCACATTAGGTTTCTTACCTGAGAAAGCTTCTTCTGGAGTCATGTCCTTCAATATACGGTGAGGACTTCTGTTATGCACATATATTGTTGTCATGGCTGCTTCTCCCCACAAGAACATGGATAGACCTTGATCATTTAGTAGTGCTTTTACGGTTTCTTCGATATATCTGTTCTTTCTTTCTGCTACGCCATTTTGTTGAGGATTATGAGGAACAGTTAGCTCCCTCCTAATCCCTGTTGATTTGCAGAATGCAACGAATTCCTTTGATGTGTATTCTCCTCCATTATCTGTTCTTAAGGTCTTGATCTTCTTGTTCGTGAGGTTTTCTATCTCTGCTTTGAATTCTTGAAACTTGCTGAATACTTTGTCTTTTGTCTTCAGTAGATATAACCAAGTCTTTCTTGAATAATCGTCTATGAAGCTTACGTAGTAAAGAGATCCTCCTAGAGATCTGACTGGCATCGGACCGCAAACATCTGAGTGTATTAGATCTAGAATCTCCTTAGATCTATTGTTGCTGCTTGGAAATGGTTTCTTGATATTCTTTCCAAGAGCACAATCTTTGCAAATTCCTTCATGTGTAGACTGTAATTCTGGTATTCCTTCAACCATCTTTCTGAGAAAAGGTAATGCTTGATAATTAATGTGAGCGTACCTTCTATGCCAAAGTTCATTGGGATTGACTTCGTTATGTATGAGAGCTTCTTCATTTCGTTATAGTAGTCTATACAGATTTCCTTCATTACTTCCAATAACCCTAGCATTCTCTATGCTGGAGTCTTTATGCCTGTTATCCCCGATATCTAGGGATAACTAGGAGATCATGTCTCGAGGCCC
>CBVK0100096298.1:0-14837 GCA_900067695.1 Picea abies | reverse complement strand
ATATCTCTGTGCATTTCTTTATTATATCTCTGCTCTCATTTCGTGCCGAAAATAATCCAAATCACCTCTTCCTCCAAGGGAGGGCTTTTGGACCCCCAAATATTGAGCTCTTCTTACAAATGAGTAACTAGGATGAAATGGTGAAGATAATCCAAAGCACATTCATTCTAGAGGTGATATGAATGGCTAAGTTCAATGGTGCTAGCATACTCTTGATGAGGAAAGAGGATCCTCCAAGAGAATATCAACAACACAACAATACAAATGAATTCCTTGAAAATGTAGTGCACCCATGGCTTCCTTTTATAGCATAACTTTGAGGCATTATTCAACCAACTTTTAGTGTGAACAAGGGGCCATTTAGGGCACCCTTAGGTCTTTGACCAGCCACCCAGCCAGATTCAGCCGAGATTTGGATGTCAAATCGACTTGGAAGATGAACTAGAAGTGGGCGGGAGGCCGACCAATATCATAAATGCACCGTTTTGAGGGATGCACGGTTTTTTGCGTCCATAGTCACACATCGTGCACATGTGCTCTTTTTCTTGCGTTTCTGAATGGCGCATGTGCGCGTGCTCCCTATGTAGTCTTAGCACATGCTGATTTTATTGGTAATTGTATAGTTTTAAGCCTTTTGGAAATGAATTTTTAGTCCATGGGTGAACTAATAGCTGTTTGGAGATGCTGGATTCCTATAACCACTTGCAAACGGAATTTCAGTGATAACACATAGTTCATAAGGAGTCTTGTCACTTTGTGGCCCGAGATGAGATTTGTTAAGAATATGTACAGCTGTATGAATTTCTTCTACCCAATATGTCTGAGAAATATTCTTTTCATTCATCATTGATCTTTCCATCTGCTGAACTGATCTATTCTTCCTCTCAAATACTCCATTTTGTTGTGGAGTCCTTGGAATAGTATACTCTCTTTTTATCCCATGTTTATCACAAAACTCTTTGAAGTTTCTTGAACTAAACTCTCCTCCTATATAATAGCTTATTGCCTTCAATATTTTTCCTGTTTGATTCTTATTCAGAGCCTTAAACACTTTGAATTTTTCAAATGCTTCAGATTTTTCTTTAAGAAATGAAACCCATGTAAGTCTAGAATAATCATCAATAATCAACATGAAGTAATTTTATTTTCCTCTACATTCCTTCCTTGATGGTCCACATAAATCCATATGTACTAATTGAAGAGGTTTCTCTGTTGATGCAAAGTTCTTAGATTTAAACTGTGTCTGAGTAAGCTTTCCTATTTGGAAAGGTTTGCATACAAAATCATATGGATTTGATATTTTTGGAAGACCTTTTACTACCCCACTGTTTCTAAGTTTGATTAGATGATCAAAATTTAGTTGTCCAAGTATCATATGCCATAACCAACTTTCATCATACTTTCTTAAGTGACATTCTTCTTTTTATTCTTTCAAAACATAGACATTGTTTTCTGTTCTTAGGCCTTTTGCAATCAACTGTCCTGAATTAACAGATTGTATTTTACAATATTTATAAGTGAAATCAACTTTACATCCTCTGTCACAAACTTGACTGACACTAAGAAGATTATGTTTCAGACCATCTACAAACAACACATCTTGAGCTTTCCCTTTGCCATTGCTTAGAATTACCATTCCTTTACCTTTGATTTTTCCCGGTGCATCATTTCCAAAAGTTACATTTCCTAATTTGCTTTCACTTAGAGACAAAAACTTACTTTTGTCTCTAGTCATATATTTGGAACATCCACTGTCAATATACCAAGGGTTCTTTTGTCTTTGAGCTGACAACACTAATCCACACTTGTCATTTTCTTTCTTCTTCGAAACCTTGACATTTACAATAGAGGGATTCAAATTTGGCTTATAGTTCCTTAAGTGAAATTTTGCAACTTTATGTCCATAATTATGGCAGGTGTAACATTCTGGTTCACTGAATAAAGCATCATA
Source organism: Picea abies (assembly GCA_900067695.1). Lineage (NCBI taxonomy): Eukaryota > Viridiplantae > Streptophyta > Pinopsida > Pinales > Pinaceae > Picea > Picea abies. Next base: position 12,886 of record CBVK0100096298.1, on the reverse strand, counting down.
ATGATTATTATGCTTAACCTGTGTCTTTTTACCAGCCATCACATGAATTGTAGTTTGTGGTTGTTTGTTACTTGGCTGTATTATTCTTTGTTGTGGCATATATTTATTCCTTGAGTGTCTTGATTGCTCATATCTAAATCTTAAAGAACAGTTTAGAGCTTTGTGACCAAAGTTAGAACAAAAAAACAATATCCATAGAAAAATCCTTTGTACCTGGAAAATGGTTGTCTTCTTTGAGCGGGTCAATTTCTTCCATGTTGTTAGCGATTAAGCTTGTCATGTTCTGATGGATGGTGGTTTTGGCCTAAGTTTGCAAATTTTTCCTGTCTTTTCCCCTTTGTGCAAACCCGATCATAGATTTCTCTTTTTGGCGTACATTTATCTTTATTGTTTGCCTTCATCCTTTGTCGACTGGTTTTCCTTGTCAAAATTTCTTAAGGGATATCATCCCCGAGTTTCTCTGTTTCCCCTATGACCGATTACTTATCACTTTACCTCCACTACTGAGCCTTTGTTTTTCCAAACCTAAGTCATCTTGTCCAAGTCTTCACTGTCACTGTTTGCAACACTCAGAGCGGTCAGATAGCAACACAAATGAAGCGAGCAGGCAAATATCAATTTTCAGTGGCAAGGGTCCATCGATGGAGCAGATCGAAAATCATTGGGTAGTTGGGGCCATCAAGTTGCCCGAAGTTTAGTGCCAAGGTAGAGGCCTGAGATCATAGGTCAAGCAAAGAATTAGATCTGAGCCATCCATTTATGAGAAGCGGAGGGCTAATGATTTGACTTTGGCGATTTCAGGAATCGATATTTCAGGGTTCTCATCAACAAGTGCACCCATATCCCTAAGCCCTAAAATGCGAAACCTTGGTTTCACAATTTCAGAAATCGAAGGTTTCCCCAGAGCAAAATCTCTTTTCCTCGAAATGCAAAATTGTGAAAGCTCCCAGGGATTGGGCCCACGGTTCTATCGCCTGGTCACAAAGGAATCATGTCTAGGAAAAGGGGGCTAGCACTCATCGCATAGTCAACATTTCATGTTATCAGAGGAGTGATCGTAGCCATCCATTTTGAAGCGAGTATGACTGTCGATCTCAACGATCATTTCGCGATTTTAAAGCCAAGGTGGAGTGAAAAATCCCGAAATTCGAAGTCCCAAAATATCATGCGAGATAAGCATAAGGTCAAAGCCCGTAGTCACATAGGGAAATTGGGAAGAACTACATTAAACTGGTCGAGAGCATTGTATTGGGTGCGTAAGAAGACAACATAGTTTTGAGGCACTAAGTTTAACTCAAGAGGCCAGTGGCGCCACTTAAGATCTTTCATTGATGTTTGGGTTTGTCCCGATCCCAATAAGGACAATTAATGAAGATGAAGAAGGTGGTTGAAACCTCGTTTCAACCATAAATATGAAGCATGGAAGCACAAGTTGTGGAGGCGGGTTGTCAGCCCAAAAGTCACCTTGTCATGAAATTTTCCTGCATAACTCATACTGTCTTAGATTTGCATCTGACAAAGGAAAGCTTGTGCAGTCTGGCAGAAGGAGAAGAAACACAAAGCTTTGAATGCAGGAGTCCAATTGCATCCCTGGTGGACATTAGCAGTTCTTAGTATATATACTCTTGTTTTATATTTTGTAAGTGACGATGGTAGAGCTACGCTCCTGCTTGTAAAGTTTTAACGAGGCCTCTGGTTCTCTGGTTATGCTATGTATTTGAGATTTCTTGTTTAATGAAAGTCAACCTCTTTTCATCTCTTTGTAAACTCTATGTTAAGAAACTCGGAATTGGAAGATCCAATCGAGGGTGGTGGTGTTGCTACGATGCAAGTTTGATCACTACAATATCTTCACTAGTTTTAATCAATTTCCCATGTTACATTTTCCCCTCTTATATTGAGTATCTCAAAACTGGAGGATCCAATCGAGCTGTTATAGAAGCATTGTAATGTTGGTTCGATCATCATGCTATTGTGGCTGTGTCGTTTAGACATATCTTAGTGTCTAAAGCTCCGAGTCCAAGAGGATCTCGTTCTTGAAGCTTTTCCTCCTCAGGCTGTTGGAAGAATGAATGTCCATAGCAAGCCCTTACACCTTCTCACCAAATCTTCCTCCTACTCACATTTTACAACAAATCACTGACTAAATTTAGATCAATACCTCACTTTCCTATGCACGCCAACCCAGTTTTCTGAGTAAGAACAATATAATCCTGAGATAGTGTCCATTAGACCACCCTTAATTTTATTCATTGTGACATACAAACTGATGGGTAGTAGGCTTACCTCTGCTGCAATCCAGAGGTGACTTCTGATGCTAACATTTTTGGCATCGTTGTCAGGGACAAAATTAAATATTTTCCTTGGGATTGAATGACAAAGCTTACTAGTTCTGAAGGTTCATCAGAACTTAGTACATTAAAGATTGCCACTGTGCACCTGGTGAATCCACTATGGTGACTCCATCGAGGTGGATCCACTGGCGACTCCACTATTTCAGCTGTGGCTTCTAGAAGCAGACACAGGAGGTATACTCCATAGCTTCCTTTAACAACACCTGAAGCTGACCCAGAGAAAATTGTTAGAAAGGGAAAGGCCCTCCGAGAAGGTACTTCTACTGTTGAACTAGGTATTTCTGATAATTTCCACTGTCCTTCTTTAGAAACTCCAATTTATGTTTCTCATTCCCCTGTTATACCTTCTGTTGGAGTTTCCTGAACTCTAAATTTTGGGAGTGTTCCTGTGGAGTTTTCCCCTCCTAGTCTAGGATTGGAGGGAGAAACCCTTGTCACTCCTCTCTCTCCTAGAATTGTACCGTGGTTTAGACCTAGCACGTCTGAAGATTTTCCCACCATGGGCTTTAGCACTCCTCATCCTGTTGTTGCTGCTACAGACAGAGAAAACTCTTTTCCTTCATCCCCTTTGGCATTTTCTTCGAATTCTCTGCTACTTCCCTTTCCTCCCAGAGCCTCATTCCCAGTCTCCCCATTTTGAGCCCCTTCTCCTCCTAATTGTCCTCCACCTCATATCCCTATGGCAGGTGCTAATCCCCCTGGAAACATAATGGATTCCAAAGTGGTTACAAGATACGCCCCTCTAGTCCTACCTCAGCCGATGAACACTCTCCCTGCTAGGGATTACCTAAAATATATGCCTACATTCACTGGAGAAGAAGACATAACTGTTGAAGAGCACCTTGCTGCCTTCTACAGTTATGCAGACAATCTAAATATTGAAAATGAAGACGTCTGGATGAGACTCTTTGTCCAGAGCCTTGATGGTGAGGTTAGGAAGTAGTTTAGGGGATTAAACCCTAGATCTATTGCTGGTATTGAAGCCTTAGATGATGTTTTCTTGAGGCAGTGGGGGATAAAAAATATTTTATGCATTACATCATAGAGTTTGGGTCCCTGAAGAGAAAGGAGGGATAATCTGTTTCTGATTTCTCCAAAATATTCAACAAGATGTACAATAAGATCCCTATTGATATAAAGCCTACAAAAGCCTCTACCAAAATCACTTATGCTAGTGCTTTCGACCCCGATTTCTGCCTCCTGCTTAGGGAAAGAAGAGCTACTTCCCTGGCTCATATGCAAGATGCAACCTTGGAAGTAGAATCCAATGTATTGGCAATTGATAGACTTAGGAGCAAAGCCGATAGAGATAGAGGAAGAGGAATATCTGAGGTCTCAACCTCTAGTTCTTTTGCATCCTACCCTCAAGTAGATGAATTAACCAAGATGGTGAAGTCCCTGTCTGTAGAAATGGAGAAGATGAAATTCGAAGGGAAGCAAGGTTATAAGAATGTCCCAAATACTGATAACAGAGGCAGCTTCAAGAGTCCGAATAACAATGCTCCTCAGATTATGCCAAAGGAGCAGAGGGACAGATATAGAAGTGATCAGAAAATCTAGATTCCCCTTCAAAATAACCTTATTATTGATGAGGAAAGGGAAGAAGAGGAGATTGACCCTGAAATTCACTGTATTGGAGACACCTCCCCATTTCCCCACTTGACTCAATATGCATATGAGGAATCCCTCCTGAACAATCAAATAAATGATCTAAGCAAGGGTGAAAAGGCCAATACCAGTCCCAACAAATACAAACTTCAGTCCAAGAGGAAAATAGAAGAGTATGACACCCCTGCTTAGCCTCCCAGAGCAGAGAAGCCTACTAAGCATGCATTGAATACCATTAAGGAAAAGACAACTCATAATACCTTGCCAATAGCCAAAGACCCTTTCCTAGAGGTGAGAGAAATCCTGAAACCCCCTTCCTCCTTTATCTTTGAGCATGGAATTCAGAATATCAGAATCCCTGTCCCCCTGGTAGAGCTAGTCAAGCACGACGAATTCAAAAGGTCCCTCTCTAAGCTGTTGCAGCCTGAACCACCCTGTCATTCCACAGACTCAGTAAACCTCTTAGACAAAAATCCTACAGTCATGTTAGGCCCTATGGTAGAAGACAAAGATGATTCACCCCTCCCTTCTACACATCCCTGAACATACATGACAAGGTGCTGCACAAATGTTTGATGGATTCATGGGATTCCCATAATCTCATTCCCAAAACTGTCATGGAATAATTAGGACTAGAAGTCACAAAGGCTTATCATGATTTGTATTCTTTTGACTCGAGGAGAGTGCAATGTATTGGGGTCATCAAATATCTGGTGGTAACCTTATTTCAGTTGCCCATGAAAAGTGTGGTCATGGATATCATGGTGGTTGATGTTCCTCCCAAGTTTCGCATGCTGTTGTCAAGATATTGGATAAAAATACTTGGGGGAACCTTGCAGATGGACCTCACATATGCTACCATTCCAGTCTTTGGACGAGAGCATAGGAGACTGTACATAGAAGCTTAGTTGGCTTAAATTATCAGTGATGAAGCCGATCCTACCAATCATCCTATATTTTCCTTTGATACTGATTTGGGTTCCAGTCTATTGAAGCTCACTGACTCTCCTGAGCCCCCTCTTGAAATAAGAAAGCATATTTCTCTCTGTGAAGATTCTTCTCCAATTACCTCTGTTTGGAAAATGTTCTTTGATGGAGCTTCTTCTAAATAAGGTGCTGGTGCTAGTGCTGGGGTAGTTTTTGTTTCCAATGCTTAGTAAACCACATCCTTGTCGTACAAGTTAGAATTTGAAGCTACCAATAATGTGGCAGAGTATGAAGCTCTTGTTTCGAGCTTAAGGGGTGCAAAGGACATGGGGATTGAAGAGATATCCGTGTTTGGAGATGCTAAACTGATTATCCAACAGATCAAAAACATTTATCAGGACAAACACCCTCAGTTTAGGAGTTACATAAATGAAGTATGGGACCTCATTGACAGTTTCTTCCTAGATTTCAACATATCATTTATTCCAAGAGGAGAAAACACTGTGGCTGATTTTCTGGCTGTTTCGACAAGCAATTTTAGAGTTCCTCTGCCACCTAAACTCAAGTACGATGTAGAAGTGAAATACAAGCCTTCTATTCCTGGCAATGTCAAGCATTAGAAAGTATTAGAGGATGATCTTGAGATTAAAATATTCCTGGAGACTATTGATGAGTTCTCAGCATTAAATATTGATCAAGATCCTGACTTTGAAATCGATCCTCATGCAGATATTTTTCTGAACAAGATTGCTAATCATCATATTGTTCAGTTTCCTAGAAATCATATTCCCAAGGGGTTAGTTCCTTTGGAAATAATATTCGATAGGAATGATGTGGCAGTAAAGGGTAAATTTTCAAACAATGATGCTAAGGTAGCTGAGTGCAACATTGGAACTGAGAAGGAGCCAAAGTTTGTCAAATCGTGAAGTAGCTTGACAAGAAAGCAGAGGGACGAGTATGCTGAGTTATTAAAAGAATTTGATGATTTTTTTCTTGGACATATGAAGACCTCAAAACATATGACACAACAGTCATTGAGCATAAGATCCCATTGAAAGAGGAGGCCAAACCATTTAAGAAGAAATTAAGACAATTAAACCCTATGCTGCTGCCTATCATGAAAAGAGAGGTAAAGAAGCTACTGGATGCCCAAATCATTGTACCCTTGAGATATTCAGAGTGGGTAGCCAACCTGGTCCCGATAAGGAAGAAGAGTGGGGAAATTAGACTTTGTGTCAATTTCAGAAACTTGAACATGATCTCAAAGAAAGACAAATACCCCTTGCCAAAAATGGAACACATATTACAAAGGGTAACTAACGCATCAAGAATATCCATGATTGATGGATTTTCGGGCTACAATAAGATCTTGGTCCTGCCTGAAGACAGAGAAAAAATGGCCTTCACCACTCCTTGGGGTACTTTCATGTATGCCAAAATTCCCTTTGGATTGATGGATGTAGGGACGACCTTTCAACGAGCCATGGATATAGCTTTCATTGGAGAAAGGGACAAGTTCGTGGTCATATATCTGGATGAAATTATAGTTTTCTCCATGTCTGATAGAAAGCACTGTGAGCATTTGATAAGGGTTTTCTTAAAATGCAGAAAGTTTCATCTCTCCTTAAATCCCCAAAAATCTATGTTTGCCATTAATGAGGGAAAGATGTCAGGCCAAAAAATATCAGTTGAAGGAGTCAAGATTGATCCCAACCGATTTGAAGCAATTAAAACCTTGTCACTCCCAAGATCTAAGAAAGAAGTCCAATCTTTCTTGGGAAAAATTAATTTTCTGAGGATGTTTGTTTCCAATTTTGCTGAGATGGCAAAGCTTATAACAACCATGTTGAGGAAGGGAAATGAAGTTAAATGGACTGTTGAGTCTCAGAATTCCTTTGATCTGTTAAAGAAGGCCTTGATTGAGGCACCCGTTCTTATCAGTCCTGATTACTCAAAGGATTTCTTTATTTTCTCATTTTCTTCATTTGACATTGTAGCAGTTGTTCTGTTATAGAGGAATGTTGAAGGGTTGGAGCAACCCATCTCCTTTTTTAGTTGGGCATTGAGAGATGCTGAGGTAAAATATAACATGATGGAAAAGCAGGCCTACACTTTGGTTAAATATCTCAAGGCTTTCAGAGTCTATGTCATGCAGTAAACAATCACTGCATATGTCCCTTCAACTGCTTTGAAGGAAATTCTCATTTAGCCAGACATAGATGGAAGGAGGAGCCGATGGATTGCCAAAATCCTTGAATTTGACCTGGAGATAAATCCCACCAAATTGATTAAAGGTCAAGGTTTAGACAGACTGCTAGCCAAATCTAATTGCAAAGCCTTGGGGGTAAGCTTCATCAATGAATGCTCAAAAAATTAGCAGGCTGAACCATATGATACAAATGCTCATGCAGACCCCCATTAGCAGAATGTCCTTGGTACAAGGATATCATATATTTTCTACAAGAATTCCGGCCCCCAATGGCATGCAAAGGAACAAGGAAAGAGCTTTAAATCTCAAAGCAATTAAATATTGCCTTGTTGATAAATATTTATATTGGAAATACCCCCTGGGGGTAATTTTGAGATGTTTAGACCCACACAAAGCACAAAGGATTATGTCAGACTTTCATGATAGTTTGTGTGGGGGACATCACTTTTGGAGAACGAAAACCCATAAATTTCTTAGGGCTGGTTATTTCTGGCCTACTCTGTTCACTGATGTTTGTACAAAAGTCAGAGCTTGTGCTAAATGTCAGAAATTCTCAGGAAAGCAGCATCGTAAGCCCCTGCCATTGAAACCTATGGTTTATTCAAGGCCCTTCGAGTAGTGGGGCTTAGACTTCATTGGGGAGATTCATCCTGCATCCAATGGTAAACATAGATGGATCCTGACTGCCACTGATTATTTTACCAAGTGGATAGAAGCTATCCCCATAAGCAGTGCATCCCACAAGGTAATCATCAACTTCTTGGAGGATATCATAGCAAGGTTTGGTTGTCCGAATAGAATTGTCACCAATAACGCTGCATCTTTCAAAGCTGAACCATTGATCCAATGCTGTGAGCAATTTAGAATTGCACTGATCCACTCTACCCCCTACTATCCGCAAGGCAATGGATTAGCAGAGTCCTCTAAAAAAATCCTCATCAAAATCATCAAAAGACTGTTAGAAGACAACAAAAAAGCATGGGATTCGAAGATCAAATTTTCTTTGTGGGCTGATAGAGTGACAGTTAAACGATCCCTGGGCATCTCTCCTTTCCAACTTTTATATGGGACTAAAGAAATTTTTCCCTCTCAGCTCGCCTTTCTAGTAGAAAAGTTCTTCCAAGACTGCCAGGAAGAGCCCGATGATATGATTAGGAGGATTCATCAACTGGTAGAAGTACAATAGATGAGAGAGAAAGTTATGGACATAGCACATGATCATCAACAGAAAATCAAGCAGGTCTTTGACATGAGAGAAAAAAAGAGGATTTCCAACTGGGAAATGTATTACTCAAATGGGATGCTCCCAGGAAGGACAAGGGCAAGCATGGAAAATTCGAGGCCCTTTGGATCGGACCCTTTAGGATTTCTGATGCATTTCCTAATAACACTTACAAGCCGCAGAATCTGGAGGGTGATAAAGTTTTTGCTGGCCCTGTAAATGGGCACTTCCTGAAAAGTTTTTTTGTTTAAAAGACACAACCGACATCCCACCACTGTAAATACTATTTCTATTTATTTTGTCTGGTTTTAATAGAAGACTACATAACCCAAAGCAAGGCACTAGAGCTGCACGTTCTTCGCATCTCGCAGGGAGCATGCCATCCCCCGTGGAGCTAAATGTTAGCGATTAAGCTTGTCATGTTTTGATGGATGGTGGTTTTGGCCTAAGTCTATGATTTTTGCCTGTCCTTTCCCCTTTGTGAAAACCCAATCATAGATTTATCTTTCTGGAATACATTTCTCTTTGTTGTTTGCCTTCATCCTTGGTCGACTGGTTTTCCTTGTTGAAATTGCTTGAGGGATATCATCCACGACTTTATCTGTTTCCCTTACGATCGATTACTTCTCACTTTACCTCCACTACTGAGCCTTTGTTTTTCCAAACCTAAGTCATGTTGTCCAAGTCTTCACTGTCACTGTCTGCAACATTGAGAGTGGTCAGATAGCGACACAAATCAAGCGAGTGGGCAAATATCAATTTTTAGTGGCGAGGATCCATCGATGGAGCTGATCGACGGTCATTGGGTATTTGGGGCTGTCAAGTTGCCTGAAGTCTATTCCCAGGGAAGAGGCCTGAGATCAGAGGTCAAGCAAAGAATTACATCTAGGCTGTCCATTTGTGAGAAGCATAGGGTCGATGATTTGACTTCGACAATTTCAGGAATCGACATTTTTGGGTTCTCGTCAACAAGTGCACCCATAGCCCTAAGCCCCGAAATGTGAAACCTCGGTTTCACAATTTTGGAAATCGAAGGTTTCCCTGGAGCAACATCTATTTTCCCTGAAACGCAAAATCGTGAAAACTCCTAGGGGTTGGGCCCATGGTTCTAGTGATCGGTCATAGAGGAAGCAGGTTCGAGAAAAGGGGGCTAGCACTCATCGCATATCCTACATTTCATGTTATCAAAGGAGCGATCGTAGCCGTCCATTTTGAAGCGATTCTGACTGTTGATCTCAGCGGTCGTTTCATGATTTCAAGCATCACGATTTTAAAGCCAAGGTGGAGCGAAAACTCCTGAAATGCGAAGTCCCAAAATATTGTGTGGGATAAAAATAAGGTCAAAGCCCGTGGTCACATGGGGAAATTGGGAAGAACCGCGCTAAAGGGGTTGAGAGCATTGTATTGGGTGCGTAAGAAGACAACACGGTTTCGAGGGGCTAAGTTTAACTTAGCAGGCCAGGGGCACCGCTTAAGAGATTTCATGGATGTATGGGTTTGTCCCCATCCCAATAAGGACAGTTAACAAAGCTGAAGAAGGTGGTTGAAACCTCATTTCAATCACAAATAGGAAGCATGGAAGCACTAGTCCTGGAGGCGGGTTGTTAGCCCAAAGTTCACCCTATCATGAAATTTTCCTGCAAAACCCATACTGTCTTAGATTTGCGTCTGACAAAGGAAAGCCTGTGCAGTCTGACAGAAAGAGAAGAAACACAAATCTTTGAATGCATGGGTCCAATTGTGTCCCTGGTGGATGCTAGCAGTTCTGAGTATATATACTCATGTTTTATATTTTGTAAGTGCTGAATGTAGAGCTATGCTCCCGCTTGTAAAGTTTTAACGAGGCCTCTGGTTCTCTGGTTATGCTATGTATTTGAGATTTCTTGTTTAATCAAAGTCAACCTCTTTTCATCTCTTTGTAAAATCTGTGTTAAGATACTCAGAATTGGAAGATCCAATCGAGGGTGGTGGTGTTTCTACGATGCAGGTTTGATCACTGCAATATCTTCACTAGTTTTAATCAGTTTCCTATGTTACATTTTCCCTTCTTATATTGAGTATCTCGAAATTGGAGGATCCATTCGAGCTGTTACAACAACATTGCGATGTTGGTTCGATCATCGTGCTGTTGTGGATGTGTCGTTTAGACATATCTTAGTGTCTGAAGTTCTGAGTCCAAGAGGATCTCGTTCTCGAAGCTTTTCCTCCTCAGGCTGTTGGAAGATCATATATCCATAGCAGGCCCCTACATCTTCTCACCAGATCTCCCCCCTACTCACCTTTTCATACAAATCACTGACTAAAGTTAGATCAATACCTCACTTGCCTATGCGTGCTAACCCATTTTTTTGAGTTAGAATGATATAATCCCAAGACAGTGTTCATTAGACCACTCTTAATTTTATTCATTGTGACATACAAATTGATGGGTACTAGGCTTACCTCTGCCGCAATCCAGAGGTGACTTCTGGTGCTAACACATGCTGATGATTTCTTTGAGTAGAGGGTGTGTTTGTGTTATTTCTTTGTTCTATAGATTCGGTTCTAGTACTTTTTCTTTCACTCCTCCTTGGCGGCTGATTATCTTCCTTTGTTTCTTGTCTGACCACTACTTGATCCTTCTTCATAACCCAAACCAATTTTCAACTTTGGATTCCTTTGCTGATTCATAATGGTGGCTAATCCTTTTGAGGCTTTAATGCTTGTCAGATTCTGATGGTATAAGGCTTGGAATTTCTCTAGATCTTTTTTGACAGCCACTACTTCAGCTTCCAAAGCTTCACATCTTACCTTCTTCGCTGCTAATCACTATTTTAGAATATATTTTATTTTCTTTGCTTCTTCTAATTCTACTTTTAACAAAATGAAATCTTCACTTGGTTCTTTACCATTCTTTTCAAACTGCATCAACAATTGTTTTTGTTTTCTCTTCTTAAATCCGAGTCTGTCAATTTCTTCCAAAGCACTAATTAATTCACCTTCCATATCAACCACAACTTCTTCATCATCCATGTCACCTCCTGTGTTTTCATCATCAAGATCTCCCATAGCCATAAGCATAAAATCATTCACTTTGTCTTCATAAGATGAATCACTATCTATGTCTTCTGAGAAGTTGTCATTGTTCGCACACAAACTTTTCTTTTTACTATATTTATTAAATTTGTATTTATTTTCATCATCAGAGTTCTAGTCCCTTTTCTTGTGAGGACACTTAGATGCAATGACCTATCTTACCACAATTGAAACATTTAAATGGCAGCTTGCCTTGGTATTTTCCTGATCCTTTCTTTAACCTTCTCACAAATTTTTCCTCAGTATCATCTATTTCCGAATCAGTATTCTTGTCTGCTTTAAAAGATGCTTCTCTAGTGGTGGATTTGTATTTACTAATCCTCATTTCATAAGTAGTTAGAGTTCCTAGAAGTTGATTGATAGAAAAATTCTTAAGATCATTCAGTTCTTCTATTGCAAAAACTTTTGGATTAAATCTATTAGGAAGAGATCTTAAAATATTCTGAACTAAAAATGAGTCTTCAATCTTATCACCAAGACCCTTCATGACATTCACAAGTTCCTCAACTCTTAAGAAATATTTAATAACTGTTTCGTCCTCATTCATATTTAGTTGTTTAAATTTCAATCTATATGTCTGAAGTTTGGCATATTTTACTTTCTCATTTCCTTCATAACTGCTAATGAGTTTATCCCACATCTCTTTGGAAGAATCAAGATGCTCTACCTTTACAAATTTAGCTTCAGCAAGCCCACTCAAGATAGAATTCATTTCTTTTGTATTGAAGCTAAATTCTAACTTATCATCTTTGGAAGCTAGCAAAAAAAGTTTTGTATATCCAGTCTCTACAACATCCCAAACATCAACACCTAAGGCCATAATGTATGTTCTCATTCTAACCTTCCAGAAATAAAAATTTGTTCCATCAAACATAGGAGGCTTATTGGTTGAAGTTCCTTCATGACTTGTCATGTTTAAGTTTACTGGTCCCTCTGATACCAATTGTTGAAATAACTAAGACAACTGAGAGGGGGGGTGGGTGAATCAGTTGTTAATGTGCTTAAACAATAATATGCCTCTTAAAATTATTATTAATCTTCTCCAAGTGATCATCAAGATTATCCAAGACATGAACAAAATAAATAATAAATATCAATCACACATATGATATACACAGAGATAGATATTCATGAGGAAACCCATAAATGGAGAAAACCTCTTCTTCTTCGAATGATAGGAAGTCTTTTTATGTTCTTTACATCATCTATCTTTGAGCATCAACTCAATGTGAGGCTACCACCTCTATTTTACAAGCTGCAACTTGTTGAGAGCACCAACTCTCTGGTTTCTCTAGCACCCACTAGAAGGAAGCACCAAATCCTTTAGTGTTCCATCACGACCTGGATGGAAACACCAACTTCTTGTCACACATGCACAAACCTATATAACAGAGAACAATAGTTCTCCCTTGCACCACCCTACCACCCTGGTTTTTTCTGGCTGCAACCAGATGGAAGCTACAACTCCCTGTGTTCAAGCACCCACTTGAA
>CBVK0100096295.1:0-18703 GCA_900067695.1 Picea abies | reverse complement strand
CATGTCCACCCCCTTAAAAACAACCTTGTCCTCAAGGCTTGAGATGTGGAAACTGCTGCAGAATGGTAACTGGTTCCCAAGTGGCATCTGCTGGAGTCATATATTTCCACTGTACTAGCACTTCCTTGATGGTTCTCTGACGCAGGCGACGCTCCCGCTGGTCCAAAACTGCTTCTGGTTGTAGCCAAATGGATCCTTCTTCCGCTAACTCTGGAAGGTTGGTTTGAATTTGGCACCTGGTTCCAATCACCTTCTTCAAGCATGAAACATGAAAAACAAGATGTAGCTTCGACTGACTGGGCAGATCTAACTGATATGCGACTTGTCCCACATGCTTGAGAACTATGTAAGGGCCATAAAATTTGAGTGCTAGCTTCTGACACTGCTCGGCATTGAGGGAAGTTTTCTTATATGGTTGCAGTCGTAGAAACACCTGATCCCCTTCTACAAATTGAAGTTTGGAGCGACCTTGATCTGCTTGCTGCTTCATTCTATTTTGGGCCATGACCAAGTTCTCTTTAAGGGTATGAAGGATATCCTCTCGAACTGTAAGTGTTTGGTCAACCGCCTGGACCTTCAAGGTACCCGGTAAGTATGAGAGAACTGAAGGTGGCTTCTGTCCATAGACTGCTTCAAAAGGAGTCATGCGAGTGGCTATATGGTATGTAGTGTTGTACCACCATTCGGCGAGGGGTAACCATTGAGCCCACTGGTGTTGTTTTTCAGAGGAAAAGCACCTCAAATATGTTTCCAAACACTTGTTGACGACTTCCGTTTGACCATCTATTTGGGGATGATAAGCTGAGATGAGATGCAATTGTGTGCCTTGTAGATTAAACAATTCTTGCCAAAAATTGCTTGTGAAAGTTCGGTCTCGATCAGAAACAATAGAGTTTGGCATGACATGAATCTTGAAGACCTGATCCATGAAAAATTGAGCCAGTGTGGATGCAGTAAATGGGTGGTGAAGAGCACAAAAATGAGCATACTTGGAAAGGCGATTCACCACCACCATTATGACTGATTTATTCCCCGATTTGGGTAAGCCTGTAGTAAAGTCCATAGAGATATCCTTCCAAATAGCAGGGGGAATCAGAAGCGGTTGGAGGGTGCCTAGAGATTTGACTATTTCTCCCTTGTTGCATTGACATACCTCACATTCAGCCACAAACTTACAGATGTCTTGTTTCATACCATCCCAGAAAAAAGAACGTTTGACTCGGTCATATGTTTTGGTGAACCCTGAGTGCCTCGCTGTCGGTGTAGCATGAAGCTCAGAAAGTACTGTGGATTTGAGATTGGATTGTTGACTTAAATACAAGTGGCCTTTGTATCAAAGCTCATCCTGGAGCCAGGAGTACCTTGGGGGAGCCTGAGCCTTGTTCTGCAGTTGCTGGATCAGATGTGAACTTTTGGGGTCTTGAAGCCATTCTTGGTGCACAGCTTGCAGCCAATTGGGTACAATGAAGGAAAGAGAAAAAAGGGATCCTTCGTCTTCATATTTCCAGGACAGTGCATCCACCACGACATTGTCTTTTCCCTTCTTGTAAATGATCTCATAATCATATCCAAAGAGCTTAGTGACCCATTTTTGTTGCTCCTGGGAGAAAATGCGTTGTTCAAGAAAGTACTTGAGGATTTGATGGTCGGTCTTAATTTGGAATCGTTGCCCCAAGAGATAAGGACTCCATAATTCAACGGCATGCAGAATCGCCAACATTTATTTTTCATAAATGGGTTTGCCCAGATTATTTTCAGACAGTTGCTTGCTAGTGAAGGCCAAAGGTCGACCCTCTTACATAAGGACAACGCCAATTCCTTTCCCTGAGGCGTCGCATTCCAACACAAATGTCTTTTTGAAGTCGGGAAGGGCCAGAACCAGAGTGGTGCACATGGTCATCTTCAAGGTTTTAAAAGCTTGAGCAGCTACTGGGGTCCAAGTGAAAGAGTTCTTTTTTAGGAGAGCCGTGAGAGGTGCTGCAATATTTCCATAGTTCTTAATGAACTTGCGATAATACCCTGTGAGGCCCAAAAATCCACGCAAGATTTTGAGAGTCTTTGGGTGTGGCCAGTCTTGCATAGCTTCAATCTTTTTCGGGTCCACCCTAATGCCATCCTTGCCCACCAGATGACCCAAGTATTCTGCATTGGATGCACCAAAAGCACATTTGGACTGTTTCAGGAAAAGCCGATGTTGAGAGAGTAGGATGAGAACTTGATCCACATGAGTAAGATGGTCTGTCCATGTCTTGCTATATATGAGGATATCATCAAAGAAAACTAAGACAAAATGACGGAGAAAAGGGCGAAAGACATGGTTCATGAGGCTCTGAAAGGTAGAGGGGGCATTACACAAACCAAAGGGCATGACCAAAAACTCGTAGTGGCCCTCATGAGTGTGAAAGGCCATCTTGGGAATGTCAGACTCTTTCATACGTATCTAGTGATAGCCTGAGCGAAGATGAAGTTTGGTGAAGAATTGGGCACCACTCAATTCATCCAGGAGGTCATCAATGACAGGAATGGGAAATTTGTCTTTGATGGTTAGTTTGTTGAGAGCACGGAAGTCAGGACACATTCTCCAAGAACCTTCTTTCTTCAGTACCATGACGACTGGAGAGGAGTAAGGGCTCGTACTAGGACGGATGACTCCGACAGTAAGGAGTTCCTGGACCATTTTTTCAATTTCATTCTTTTGTGCAAAGGGGTGGCGATATGGACATATATTGGGGGGAAGGCTTCCTGGGACAAGGGGAATGGAATGATCATGGACACCGCGAGAAGGAGGGAGTCCTTGGGGAGTGGAAAAGACTGTTTGATGTTTAGAAAGGAGGGCTTGGAGGTCTTGGGGCACGGGTGGGATCTTTGTGGCTTGTATGGCATGGAGTTGGGATATGACACCAGAATGACCTTTTTTGAGCAATTTTTCCATGTGATGAGAACTGATGACTTTAGGAGAACCCGCAGTGATGCCTTGAAATTTATATTTGTGGCCTCCTTGGTCAAATTGCATGGTTAAGTTCTGAAAATCCATGAGAATGGGACCTAAGGTTCTTATCCATTCGACACCCAGCACAATGTCGCAACCACCCATGTCAATAGAAAACATATGGGATTTGAGGTGGTAGTCACCTATTTGGAGACGCACATTTTCACAGCACCCACCACATTTCATAGAACCACCATTGGCAATCATGATTTGGAAATTGTTGACAGCATGGATGTAGCAATGGGTTTCTTGGGCAATGCGGCAATGAATAAAATTGTGGGTGCTTCCACTATCAACCAAGATGATGACCTTTCGGTGCTTGATGTAATCGATTAGCTTGAGGGTTTGGGGGGCAGAGAAGCCGGTGAGAGCATTGAGGGAAATGATTAGTTCCACTTCGGGAGGGTCGGAGGGAGGGTTTATGTCAGAAATTTCTGGTGACTCGGGCATAGGGGGGGTGTCAACATCTTCTTCCTAAATATCCTCAGAGATGGCCATAAAGAGATTTTGTTCCTTACATTTGTGGCCTGGGAAATATTTGTCATCAAAATTATAACAGAGGTCTTTGAGTTGGCGTTCGGCCATTTCATCCCTGGCCAATTTTTGGATTTTTAATGGGGCGGAGGGAGTAGTGGGGTTTACTGGTTTAGGGCGCGGGATAAAGGAAGGCTTACGGTTTTGAGAGGAAACAATTTGTTGTGCTTCTTTATCTTTTTTGGTAGCCTCCACCCAAGTCGTAGGTCGATCCATGAGGACATGGGCCCAAATCTCCTCCTTGAGGCCACTGATAAAACACTCTCGAAAGAAAGCATCAGTCATGCCCTCTATTCAAAAAGCCAGACGCTCAAATGAAGCTATGAAGTCTTCGACTGTGCCTGATTGCTTCAATTTTTTTAGACGGCCCAAATGGTTGGTGTCAATGTCAAATCATTCATAAAGCTCAGCAACAAATTGGGTCCAAGCAATATAACCTTGACGGGAAGTTTTTCTCCATTGCCACCATTGCCAACGTTCTTGATCTAGATGGAGAACACCATACCGGAGTTTGGCCAAGTCATGTGACCCAACCAGTGGGGTCCGAGCCATCAAATTTGGTTACATCCACCCATGGAAGGCATATGTCCCTTTGAAAGTGATGGGGTTGAAAGGAATGGGAAGAAGTTTCACCTTCAGTCTTTTTATGTGCCTCAGGAAAAGAGTCATCGGTAGAGAGCTTGAGTTTGGTGCAGAGTGATGCAAAGACAGATTCAAGCTGGGCGATCAGTTCATGTTTGACTTCCACCATTGTGGATTGCATGGCTACATTTACGGATGCATTCATGGAGGCATCACGGGAGGCAATAGTAGCACTAAGTTGTTGCACTTCTTGTTGGGTCTCAAGTAAACCACATTGCAGGGTGTTGAAGCGAGACTTTAGTTCTTGGTTATGGGTATGGGCCATGATGATGGGTGAACTGAAAAGGGAGCGGGCGGGGTCAGAAATTTTTGCAGAAAAATGATATGGATGAAAGTGATAAGGGAGAAGAGATGAATCTAATGGAATAGGTCTCAAATAATGGGGAAAATTTTCCAGAATTTTTTTTTTTTTTATAGCTGCGGGGTTATGCTTTGGTCTAAAGAATGTTGCAGTGCTGAAATCCCCAAATTCTGAACCAAAGAGTATTTACTTAGCAACCCGAACACAGATGCGTGTCAATAGATCTCGTCGGTTTAATTTGTTTATGTTGCTATTTATGTTCCCCAAGGGTTAGGTATTCAAGGGTTCTACAGACAAGGGTTTTCCTTGTGCTATAGCTCTCTGATATATGTGCAGGGTCCAACAGTAGTACTCAGCCCAATATCTCAGGGCACTAACTAAGGAGGATAGACCGTACCCTTATCTGTACTACTCGACTACCTAGGTACTAGAGAGTATCTTCCCGAGTGTTGTTCTCAGTGACACTATAGCAGTCCGGCGGTCGATAGGTTTATCTAAAGAGGGCTTCAGGAAATCTAGGACGATCCGTACATAGGTGTTTTCTGATGCGCTACCACTTGAAGAGGTACCAACAGGGGTTACAAGGGTGGCCAACAGATGTGTGCTTAAGAACCACTTGTATTTCCTGCATGTATGAATCCCTTAACCGTGGTTTAATGCGCATAACGACAGATCTCTACGGATTAAAGACGTCGGAATACGTCTCTACCCTAGAAAAAAAATACCCACAATTTCTTCCAAGGAAAGTGCTCTGATACCACTTGCAAGATACTAGATATATAAAATATGCAGAACAGAAATAAAATGCTAGAAATGGTAGAATAACAACAAAATATCCAGCATAATCTTCACAATACACAGAAATGATATACGAAATAGCAATAGAAAAGCACTTTGATTTAGAAAGCAATGTTCACAGGCCTCTTCGAGGGGGAAACCTCCGGTCGAGCAGCACTCTGTTACAATAACCTCCAAGCTAGGGTTTTCATACCCTCGACCCTTATTTATACTAAATATGACCCTCGACCCTTATTTATACTAAATATGTCTATTAAGAGAAGCATCTAGAGGAAGATCCTTCTAGAAGTGGAAGCTTCTATTAGGTCTTCTCACATCCGCCTTATTCTATTTTATTGAAAGGCCTTATTAATATTGACCTTTATTACATCCAAATACATTGATTTACCTATGTGTCGGTTAGGACCTTAAAACATGTTGTAGATGCTTCTATTTTGTGGTTATAGATAATAGCTAAATTTATTTTAATTTGTAGATGAAAGCTATAGGAAATGAGTTAATTGTAAATGCATTAAATTATTTGGCTGTAAATATCGATTTTATGTATATTCTGCATCGTAATGTCCCTCGATTAGGATGGGAGATGTTACATTATGGTATCAAAGTTCTAGTTCAAGCAATGGGATTATATGGGCTCTAACTAGAGTGAATTTGTGAAATTTTTTGTTTCATATTTTGTCTGTGACTAATTTGGGGGTGAAATAGATATTTTAGAGAGAAATCCCCAATTCTATGAGTGAAATTTGAGTTTTAATGACTTAATATGGTTTGAGAGGGTTAATGAAGTAGAGAGGTGAACTTCCAGATTGAAATTCGACCTGGAATGGTCAAAATTCAAGTTTTAATGTTCGCCTGTAGAGTTACAGGCAATTTGGTGGAACGATGACTGAGATCTCTTTTGTACTTGAGATCAACAACTGGGATTCCCTATAATAAATTTAAAAATTCGTAATGTTTTTCCCATCTGAAAGGTTGATCAAATCGACGACCATGATTCATTTCGGGGGATGGGAAATGGATTGAATCGATGATTTGTATTCATCAGGGTTTTGGTTTAAAATTTTCTAAGTGTGAAGTTCGACAATAGAATCCACCGACAACCAATGGTCAGATTAGTGAGTTTAGAAAAGTGTTGTAAATTCTCCAGGAGAAATCGCTAACTACCGGTGGATGGATCGATCAAAATGAAAAAGAGTTTGGGTCGGCCATAAGACATCTATGATCGTCGATGACCGATGATCAAGGGTTGGCCGAATCCAACAAAATATTTTCAGTTGTTGATGAACATTGTCGATGGCCAATGGGTCAATGGTTGGTCATCGACCAATTTTAGGGAAGTCTTCAAATCAAGAAATATAAGTTGTTGATGGTCAATGTGTCGATGGTTCAACGTCAACCAAAGTCGGCAAGGTGTCTAAATTATCCAAGAGAATTGGTCAATGGTCGATGGGGGAAAGAGGATGATGAAATCATCATCCACATGACATGCCACGTGTCATGCCATGTCACCCAATTTGTCACCTAAGGATGACGTCTCATTCAACGTCAGTAAGCAATTGCCACATCAGCCAACAAAAGTGGTCAATGACCAATGGTCAAATAGACTGATTTGGGAAAGCGTTCGACAATCATTGGGGATCACCGATCATCGATGGGCCAGTGGTTGAGCATCGAAATATTCAATAGATATTTTTTCATTCGACAACAAATATCATTGATGACTGATTTAAGAGTTGTTTGAAAATCGAGTGTCAAAGAAATGGACTAACAACAATCGGTCGGATCAATAACTTTGGAAAAATGTTTTGCGCATCCAAAGGATGATACTTATTGTCGATGGTCGACAAGGTCAGATCAAAGGTTTCTATGCATCGTGATTAGATATCAACGATTAATACTTAAATGGATGTTAACACAGTAAAACAGTCAAATTTCTACGAAATTTTGTGATTTTTGAAGGTCATTAACTTGCGGGGTGTTTTTGAGGCCCTAAACGACATTTTTAGCAAGTCAAAACCCACAAGAAAATAGTGTACCAAGTTACATTGCATTGAGTTACACTTTGTCTCTACATATAAAATAAAATAACTCGAAGAGATCTATCCATTGAGCTAAACGGTTCGCAAAACAAAGCTCATATGAGAAAGTTACATCCAAAACAATGAGGGTAAAATTTTGGCACCAATATTACTTCTAGAGGGTATAACTCTATGATTAGAAGTCTGTTTCGGGAATAGGAGTAGTCGATGGAAATATTATTGTAGATTATAACCTTGTAAAATATCTACTGCAAACAAATATTCAGAAAAAGAACAGAAAATATACAATGGAAAATACAAACATTACACAAAGATTTTTCCCCTGGAAACCCACACTGGGAAAACCAACATATTTTATATTCATTCATGTGTGATACATTGTTTACAATACAATATACATATAGGATACAACGGCATTGAAAAAAATAACCCAATGACCTGGATTAGTCCAAAACCCTAATTCCCTAACTGAAAATAGAAAACCATCGGCAAAAACCATGTGCCGAAAAACCACCTAAATACGTGACACGTTTCCTGAGGCAGAAAAATTGTTAAGGCAAGGGAAAATTTGTATGATACTCTTGGCTAAGACCAAAAAATCACATCAAGGCATGGTAAAGTTGTATGAATCTTACTTCGCAACTTTTGTAAAAACAAATCACACATGGAAACTAGTGACAACCCAACTCTAAAGGGAATCCTCAAACATTATGTAATAGAACTAGGACTATTATAATACCAAGCACTAAGGATATTACAAGAGGTCCTTTCGTAGTGTTCTAAACATCTATCACCAATCAAGTTCATTAAGTATTAAAACACACTTCCATAATCATACTTGCATTGAGAACTTGAAAGCAAGGAAAGCCTAGAATAACTTAATAATTATTAATTGTTGTAGACAAGAGATCACTAAACTCCTTTACAAGAGACTCTTTCATAATGTTCCACAAGATCTGTCAACAATTTAGATTTCTTAAGTATTCTTATTCAACACAATAAAGTAAATGACTAAAATGAGATACAATGATGCTTTAAAAAGGTAACACCAATTATTCTAGTATGGCCATAACATTCTGAGCTAATAGTTGTATGACTTGATCATTATTTCCTGAAAATGAAATAGATATATGAGAAAGAAATGTACAGGAAGAAATATACCAGCACTCCGAGAAATGCATAGTGAAGAAACAAGTGTACAAGCTTGACAATGGGGGCCATCCAATGATTTTCTTATACACTTTAAATTAATATCAGCTAAAAGAACTATGCTAACAACATGAACTAATAAATTAACTCATTCAAAACATTTGCATAGGTCTGATCCAAAAGCTCCAAGTCTGAAATTTTATAAATGAAAAATAGAGACGTCTTTCCATCCATGTCTTGGGGTATTTATACAAAAAGTATGTAACCAAAAATACTATAATTAATCCTAATATCCATTATTTACTCTAGGAGGGTCAAATCCATCCTCATGATCCAAAAAATTTGAGGAAGTCCCAAGAAATCCCAAATCTGCCCTGATTTTTGCCAAAAACAAAGTTTCTTGCACAAGTGGTTGAGTTTGACCAACATTGAATTCACACGTGTGGAGCCTATTTCTGGAAGAGAATAGGTATTTTTCCATCCATGGAAATCAAGGATCATGTCACATGTGTCAAAATTCACCCAACTATATTGCAAGTATATAAACCACATAGCTATTACTTGAAGCTACAACTTCCTGTAATTTATGTTAAAAATTTATCTTTAATGCCTAATTTTTGTCTAAATTTCATAAAATAAAAGAAATGACAAAAACAACTTATTTTACACATTCAAATGTAAAAATGGTGATGGAATGAAGAATGGGAATGTTTTAAATATGGAAAAATAAGGAAAAGTAAGGATACAAAGTATCTATCAAAAGTACCCAACACATGTCATGCCTTGCCTTGACATGCCATTCCTTGCCTTGACATGCCATGCCTTTCCTTGTCATGAAATTCCATTCCTTTCCTTGACATTCCATGTCTTGCCTTAACTTCCCATGTCTTTCCTTGACATTCCATGCCTTCCCTTGACATGTCATGTGGTGCCTTGCCTTTACATGCCATGCCTTGCATTGACATGCCTTGCCTTCAAATTCCATGCCTTGCCTTGACATTCCATGCCTTGTCATGTCTTGCCATGCATTTACTTACCTTGACATGTCATGCCTTTCCTTGACATACCATGCTTTGTCTTTCCTTTCCATGCTTTGCCATGCATTGTTGTGCCTTACCATGACTTTCCTTGCAATTCCTTTCCTTTCCATGAATTCCATTTCCTTGCCATGCCATGCATTCCCTTGCCTTTATTTTCCATGCATTCTCTTGCCTTTCCTTGCCTTTCCATGTCTTTCCTTGACATGTCATGCCTTTCCTTAACATGTCATGTGATTCCTTTCCTTGACATGCCATGCCTTACATTGACATGCCTTGCCTTGACATGCCATGCCTTGTTGTTCCTTGTCATGCATTGCCTTGCCTTGACATACCATGCCTTGTTGTTCCTTTTCATGCATTGCCTTGCTTTGACATGCCATGCCTTGCCTTGACATGCCATTCCTTGTCTTTCCTTGCCATGCTTTTTCATGTGTTGTCGTGCCTTGCCATGCCTTTCCTTTCCATGCATTCCCTTGCCTTGCATTGTCATGCCTTGCCTTGACATGCCATGCCTTTCCTTAACACGTCATGCCTTTCCTTGACATGCCATGCTTTTCCTTTACATGCCATTCCATGCCATGCATTTCCTTTCCTTGACATTCCATGCCATGCCTTTTCTTTCCTTGCCATGCTTTTCCATGTGTTTTCATGCCTTACCATGACTTGCCTTACAATGCCTTTCCTTGTCATGCATTCCCTTACCTTTCCTTACCATGCCATGTCTTTCCTTGACATTCCTTGTTGTGTCTTTCCTTTCCATGCCTTTCCCTGACATCCCTTGCCTTTCCTTAACATGCCATTCCTTGACATGCCTTGCCTTGACATGCCTTTCCTTGAGATGCCTTTCCTTGACTTGACATTCCATGCCTTTCCTTGACATACCATGCCTTTACTTGACATGTATTTCCTTTCCTTGACATGACATGCCATGAATTTCCTTGACATGCCATGCCTTTCCTTGCCATGCCTTGCCTTGACAATCCATGCCTTGCCTTGAAAATCCATGCCTTGCATTGAAAAGAAATGCCTTGCCTTGACATGTCTTGCCTTGCCTTGACATGCCATTACTTTACTTGCCTTGACATTCCATGCCTTTCCTTGGCATGTCATTCCTTGCCATGCATTGCCTTACCTTGACATGCGATGCCTTGCCTTGACATGCCATGCCTTTCCTTGGCATACAATGCCTTTCCTTGACATGGCATGCCTTGTCTTTTCTTGCCATGCTTTTCCATACGTTGTCATTCCTTTCTATGCCTTCCCTTGCAATTCCTTTCCTTGCCATTCATTCCCTTGTCTTGACATGCCATGCCTTGTCTTTCCTTGACATGCCATGCCTTCCCTTGCCTTGACATGTAATGCCTTGTCTTGAAATTCCATGCATTGACTTGAAATTCCATTCCTTGCCTTGATATGCCATGCCTTTCCTTGACATGAAATTCCTTATCATGCCTTTCCATGCCATGCCTTGCCACACGTCCATGCAAATGGATTATTAATGGATTAATAATCATTTTATTCCTTACCTTGACATTTGGTACAAGGGAACAAAATCACAACATGGTGATGCAACTATGTTTTGTAATCTCCGATAGGTCCATATGGCCATCGTCCACGTGACCATGATGCCCACAATCTCCCGAAACACAAGGGACCCTCTGTGTCATATTTTCATTGTGCCTCAATGAGAAAAACCCTAGTTCTGGAGTTCCTCTAACAAAAAAAATTCCGGGCAGAGGAATCATAGGAGAGGGGTCCCTCTAGCTGGAATCTGATGCTAGGATTCCAACGGAACTAACAGTTCATCGATCTGAGGTACGATTTTCATGTTATGGTGAGTTTCAATTCACCTCCTAAAGCCATTCATGGACATAATGGCAATTTGGTACAAGGGAACAAAATCACAACCAATGATGTAACTAAGTTCCATAAGCTTCAGAAGGTCCATATGCCCAAGGCCCATGAGAAAATGATGTCGTTTGAAAGTCAACCCTCTACCAAATTTGTATTTTTCCTCACTTAGAAAAATAATAGTTTTGGAGATCCTCTAAAAAACACTTTTTTGGGCGACAAAATCATAAGAGAGGGGTCCCCCTAGCTGGAATACGGTGCTAGGAGTCCAACGAAACTGACAGTTCATCGATTTGAGGCATGATTTGTTTTTTATGGAAAGTTACAATTAGACTCTTGAAGCCATTCAGGGACACAATGACAATTTGGTCTGGGGGCACAAAATCACAACCGGGTGACGTAACTAAGTTTTGTAGGCTCTGGAAGGTCCATATGGCCAAATCCCATGTGACCACGGTTCCCACAATCACCCGACATAGGGGTTGTGAAAGTCAACTCCCTTTATCGGATTTGCATTGTTCCTAACTAAGAAAAACCCTAGTTATAGATATCCTCTAGCAAACACTTTTCTGGGCAATGGAATCATAGGAGAGGGGTCACCCTAGCTGGAATTCAGTGCCAGGAGTCCAACTTAACTTGAGTTTCATTGATCCGAGGAATGGTTTACATGTTATGGCGAGTTGCAACTTGCCTCCTGAAGTCATTCAGGGAGACAATGACAATTTGGTCTAGGGGCACAAAATCATAACCGAGAGACGTAACTAGAATCTCCAATAGCCTAGGTTTTAGCATATATATATCTTTATGAATTTACCTAATCTTGTAACACTAAAAATGATTCCTTATCCTGTTGGAGAAACAAAAATGAATATTCATAAAGTTACTAAAGAGTGTTCATCAATCAAGGATGTGGAGCCAATGTATTTTGAGGATTCTCTTTAATGGGAGGAAATCCCAAGAAATCCCAAATTTGCCCAATTTTTTGCCAAAAACGAGGGATTTTCCTGCATAAGTGGCTGAAATTGACCAGGATTGCGTTCTCACATGTGGAACCTCTTTCTGGAAGTGAATATATATTTTTTCATCCATGGACATCAAGGATCATGCCACATGTCTCAAAATTTGCCCAACTATCCTGCAAGTATATAAACCATAGAGTTATTACCAGAAGTTACAACTTACTATAATTTTTGTTAAAACGTTATCTTTAATGCCTAATTTTTGTCTAAATTTCATAAAATAAAAGAAATGACAAAATCAACTTATTTTACACATTCAGATGTAAAAATGGTGATGGAATGAAGAATGGGAATGGTTTGAATATGGAAAAATAAGTAAAAGTAACTCTAAAAAGTATCTATCAAAATTACCCAACACATGTCATTCCTTTCCTTGACATGCCATGCCTTGCCTTGAAATGTCATGCCTTTCCTTGTTGTGACATGCCATGTCTTTCCTTGACATTCCATTCCTTTCCTTGACATGCCATGTCTTGCCTTTCCTTCCCATGCCTTTCCTTCACATTCCATGCCTTCCCACATGTCACGTGATGCCTTGGCTTGACATGCCATGCCTTGCATTGAAATGCCTTTCCTTGACATTCCATGCCTTGCCTTGAAATTTCATACCTTGTCATGTATTTCCATGCATTTCCTTACCTTGACATTCCATGCCTTGCCTTGACATGCCATTCCTTGTCTTTCCTTTCCATGATTTTCCATGTGTTATCATGCCTTACCATGACTTTCCTTGCCATGCCTTGCCATGCATTCCCTTTCCTTTCCTTTTCATGCCTTGCCTTGACATACCATTCCTTTCCTTGACATTCCATGCCCTACCATTCATTTCCTTACCTTGAGATTCCATGCCTTACCTTGACATTCCAGGCATTGTCTTGCCTTGCCATGCTTTTCCATGCATTGTTGTGACTTACCATGACTTTCCTTGCCTTTCCATGCATTTTCTTTCCTTGACATGTCATGCCTTGCCTTGACATGCCATCCATTTCCTTGACATTCCATGCCTTAAATTGATATTCCATGTCTTTCCTTGACATGAAATTCCTTGTCATGCCTTTCCACACGTCCATGCAAATGTCTTATTAATGACTTAATAATTGTTTTGTGCCTTTCCTTGACATTTGGTCTAGGGAAAAAAAATCATAAGTGGGTGACGTAAGTAAGTTTCGTAATCTCTGGAAGGTATGTATGGCCAATTCCCACATGACCACGGTGCCCACAATCGCCCGACACAAGGGTTGTGAAAGTTGACCCCCTGTGTGGAATTTGCATTGTGCCTCACTGAGAAAAATCCTAGTTCCGAAGATCCTCTAACAAACACTTTTCTGGGTGACATAATCACAGGAGAGGAGTCCCTCTAGCTAGAATTCGGTGCTAGGAGTTCAACAAAACTGACGGTTCGTCGATCCGAGGCACTATTTGTGTGTTATGATGAGTTGCAATTCACTTCTTGAAGCCATTCAAGGACACAATGACAATTTGATTTGGCGGAAAAAAATCACAACTAGATGACGTAACTGAGTTTCGTAAGCTTCAGAAGGTCCATATGTTAAATATCCACATGACCACGATGCCCACAATCACCCGACATAGTGGTTGTGAAAGTCGACCCCCTGTGTCGAATTTTCATTATGCATCATTGAGAAAAACCCTTGTGTTATGCGGAAATATTGTCATTTAATTTCGTTGTAGTACTTTCCCAACTATTTAATTTGTCAATCTGAGGTTCATAGGATTATGAAGCACACACTATATATATGCAGGACTGAAGTAGAAGTAATCTAATCTAAATTTCTGAAATGAAATTAATCTAGGAAAGCATTGAAAGACTAACTAGGAAAGCAGGAAAGAAATACAACATGTGAAGAGTTGAATGACAAAAGACATATGTGAGCTCACACAATAAATCAATCTCAAATTATATTACAAGAATCATATGACAAATCATGAAAGAATCAAAGCTAAGAATCCTCTTCTCCTCGTTACAAGACTAAATTATGAATTATGCCAATATGAATCATGCCAATATGTATATCAAGCGAAATGCAACAAAGTGTCATTGAAAAAGAAATTATAGTGAATCATAAATGGAATGATGAGATGGTAAAATGGAATAATGGTAATGAATATGTAGTGAATATAGGTTCCCTCCACCCCCAACTGAAGTGGTTGCATATCCTCATGCAACTTAGTGTAGGTTATGGAAGGAAAGAGGAAATAGAGCATGGTGAGGGAATTTTCCAAAGTTATTCATTACTAGGAAATAAGGAATTACATGATTAAAGATTAGAAAAGAACATACCTCCACTTACCCAATATTGATGATGAACAATGCAATAGGAATATGGTTGATGCTGGAGCATGGAAGATGTCACTACTGCAGGATCATGAAAATGGATCTGCTAATGTTGTTGCTGTTGTAATTGGATCATGGGAAGTGAAGGAATTTGAACTGCTACTACTGAATCATGAGAAGTGTGGAAGGAAGAGAATACAGAAATGTGGTACTCTCATAGATCTGAAATCAAACTGTTGCAACTACTGAGGGGATCATGAAAAAGTGTATAATCTTTACTTGCTACAAACTGATGGTACAATTCTGATCATGTGAATGAATGTGTCGGCGTCGAGCATGAAGATAAATCATTGGATTACCGACCATTGATGAATGTCGCTAACCAAACTCACCATTGATGTCAATGAGAGCCAAGGTACCCAAGTACATCTTGTGAAGTGCAAATAGAGGTGTTGATGTTGAGCCACTTGCAAGATCTGATGATCAAGGGACATTGATGTATTCTCATGATCGTCAGTGAGAGAACTTGCCATTAAGGCATGCAAGCCTATAGGTACTCAAAATGAACTCTAGTCTATATCCCAGATAAGGTGATCAGGTCAATGGGGCAAGACTATTGAAAGGTGGGCCTTAAGGAATCCCACATCAGTCAACATGAGTTTTTATAAAATGATTGGTAGGACTAAAACATAGATCTCAGTAGCAACAATGTGTATGGAAAGGCAATGTAATCATGGAAAGGGAAATTCACTGGTTTTATTGACAAGGAAAATAAACTGAAAAGAAGGAAATGATGTATGCAACTCAAAAAGATAAGGATGTGCAAAGTCATGATGGATAAGGCAATGACAGATGGCTTCAACATAGGAATGATCAATGTGTGTTTGAAGGAAAAATGGGACAGTGTCACAACATAAAATTTGGCAAAATGTTTCTGTGTAACAACAAACATCAGGATGCGCAACAAGTTTATGTGTATCAGCAAAATGTTTTTGTTGAGTAACAGCTCCTTCAAGCTGTCTAGCAAAGCATGTGTTCTTTGAAGAATTTTGTGATTCTTGAAAATCACTGGGGCATGGAATACGAGTGTCTTGTTCCTGCAATCAATCTTAAAACTAATCCTACAATAAAACTTGTGAGAGCAACGTAAGATGTAAAATGCAAGATTAAGTACAAATGCGAATAAATTCAAAATATAAATTAAATGCAGTTATACCTTTTGTTCGCACTTGTTGGTTTCGTCATTTGATTGCTGCCAAAGTGACTTAAGAAAAACATAGTGTTAAACGTAAAAACATGTATTTATTATTGTTTGTTTAGGAATGATTTAAAAATGTCCATTTGCAATTTTATTTTAGTTTTGAAGTGTTTTTGTATTTTTGTTTTTATAATGTTTTTATAATTTTTGTTTTGTTGTTTTTGTTTTATAATAAAACAAAACAAAACATATATATAAACAAAAATAATTTATGTTATTAAAAACTAGCAAACAAAAATATATATACATAAATATGTATTTATTTAAACTATTTCATCTATTTACAAACAAAATGTAATTTATTTACAAACAAAATATAATTTATTTACAAAAAAAACAAAATAAATGTGATCTCCTACAATATATCTATGATAAAAATTTCATGCCTGTGTTTGGATCGAATGTGTTTTCAATGTGGCGGTGTTGAATTTTTTATGGAAGGATTTGCGTTCTCAAGCTCCATTCTTTCCCATTCGTGGTAGTATGTCCGCCAAAGCCAGGATTTGTTCTAACTAAGAAATTTATGGGGCCTTTGGGAGTCTTTCCATATAGCCATGAAGTTTTATAGAAGTTCTTACCCTCTTTTGCAACAAAACTTACTAGTTCTGAGGCAATGTAATCAAACAATTTCTTAGTTGCTCCACTCATTTAGCTTGCAGGTATAGACACTTCTTAAAACTCTTTATCAACAACTTGTCCTTACTTGCCACCTAATTGCACACACAACACCCGAAAATTGGTTCCCCCAATATCCAATGTATAGAAAAGACCTTTCTCATCTCCTGTAGGCATGTTGTC
Organism: Picea abies; assembly: GCA_900067695.1. Lineage (NCBI taxonomy): Eukaryota > Viridiplantae > Streptophyta > Pinopsida > Pinales > Pinaceae > Picea > Picea abies. The sequence continues at coordinate 1,989 of CBVK0100096295.1, read as the reverse complement.
AATGTAGCTTAGGAGCATATTAAGCTTACTATCACCCTCGGAGGCCAAGCCTGCATTCATCTCGTCGATCAGAGAATCCACGACATGCATGAGATTGTCCATGGAAGTCAAACACTAGTCCTCGAAATCACAGAGAATGGTGATCGCTCATTTCAACATGTTCTTATTTTGAGCACGACGTCTAACGTTCAATGCCACTATGACATAGGTAGTGGTTGTGCATGCTACAGCGGTTCTGACTGCGGCCTTTCTTGTGAAATTATCATCCCACGGGTTGGAATTATGATCACTTATGCGTCTTTGTACACCATCATCAAATATGGTAGTGCTCAAACTCGTGCTCTTGGAATCAATAAGAAATTATACCAATCTAGTCATGATTGTCAACATTGCAAAGAAATCTGGAAAAGATGTGAAAAGAAGTGGACGCATCCAATCTCTATTCATTAATGGCATCAACTTTGGAACATAATTTAATCATTTAATGGTGAAATGACCGATCTCTTCAGGATCTAGATTGATTGCACATTCATAATCTATGACACAGTTCGATACGATGCCTCTAAGTCCAGATGTTGAAAGTGAGTTCCTGATCTTCTCCCGGATGCCACATCAACAAACAATCGATTAATTTCAAATCTGAAAGTAGATACGATCATTTTGAAGCGTAATTGGAGGGATACATACTGGTTGTTTACTAATACATGATGATGCATTGGATCAAACGAAAAAAAACATTTTGCAAATAATAGGCAAGCCAACTAAGCATTGTTTTTATGCAATTGGTTTTGATTCGATTTGAAAGAATCGACCCACCGTTGACAGGATTATTTCATTTGTTTTGTGTTGTAGGTTGAGAAGACTAATGACAATATTATTTCATTTGCTTGTGTTGGAGGTTGTAATTCAAGGGGTGTTGCGGCAACTCAAACCAGAAATGAACAGGTAACTTCAAACTACAAACTATTGCAGTAGGAAACAACTTTTTTCATAGTTTAAATGAAATTCAACCTACCACAGTTTAGCACTGTTTTAGCATGCTGCGACATTTTAGTGGGGAAAAACTCATGAATTTGCAAACCATTTATTATTATATTTTTGTTTTGTTTTGTTGTTACAGATCTGCAAATTTATTCAATCATTGTTACAACAAAAACGTCATTGTTTTAACAAGTACAATTTCGTTGTAACAACTTGTAAAATGTCGTCGTAACAACATGTAAAATTTTCGCTATAACAACATGTAGAATTTCACTATCTCGACGACTATCTCATCATGTAAAGATTCATCTTTGTTTTATTCATCTATTTTTTTTATTATTATGTTTATTTGTAGGTCAAAGGATGGAGGAAAAAACATATATTCTTGAAATCAAAATCATCCCTATTTTATGATCCTCACGATTGCACGAAGTGCGGAGGAGAGCATACTTCTTCTAGGTAAAAGCAAAATCTGATAATGAAAACAAAAACTGAAAATGAAAGCCTACCTAGTCTATGCTAATTACATCTTAGAAATTAGTTACGTGTAATCAAATAACCAATGGATCCAAGCACACAACAGTAACAACAATATGTTCAGTGGAAAATTTTTGAATGTAAAATGGAAATTTACAAGAATGAATGAATCTAGTTGCTGAAACAACAAACTAACTAAATAAAAAAAAAAATTAAAAGAATCAAACCTGGTAGTTGCTTGAAACCATCGTTTGATATGGCTTTCATAGGTGTAGTTTCCCTCACTCGGATCATCTAACATCTCCTCATTTTCCTCCTCAAGTTCCTCATATGATAATTCCTCGTTTGTTTCTGGAGGAGTATTTAAGCTCTGGGATGTTGTCAAGATCTCCTCTTCCTAAGAAGAAGAAATCCCATCTTTCGCAAGGATCTGAGCGAGTTGTTCCAATATGACACTCATAGTTAAATCATATTGCAAAAGGGGTTCTTACAGCACCCAAATCAAAAAAAAAAAAAAAAAAAAAAAAAATC
>CBVK0100096292.1:0-10279 GCA_900067695.1 Picea abies | reverse complement strand
TGGTGTATTGGTGTAACTCTTATACTATTGTTCATTGCTCATTGGATATAGTTGAATGGTTTAAGTATAAGTTGAAAAATGTTTTAAATTGTACTTGATACTGATTCACCCCCCTCTCAGTATCAACAACTTTTCCATGCGATGGGAACTAATGATCTCAGGTGAACCAATGGTGATGCCTTCGAACTTGTATTGTTGGACCCCCTGGTCGAATTGCATGGTTAATTCTTTAAAATCCATGAGAATGGGTCCCAAAGTCCTTAGCCAGTCTACACCCAACACAATGTCACAACTACCCATGTCGATAGCAAACATATGATATTTCAGGTGGTAGTCACCAATTTGGAGACGCACATTTTCACAATACCCTCCACATTTCATGGAGCCTCCATTGGCAATCATGATTTGGAAATTATTGACTGCATGGATATAGCAATGAGTTTCTTAGGCAATGGGACGATGGATAAAATTATGGGTGCTTCCACTATTAACCAAAATGATGACCTTAATATGCTTGGTGTAACCGATTAACTTGAGGGTTTGGGGAGTAGAGAAGCCAATGAGAGCATTTAGGGAAATGACTAGTTCTACTTCGAGAGGGTCTGAGGGAGGGGTTATGTCAGTGGTTTCAGGTGACTCGGACACAAGGGGAGTTTCAACATCCTCTTCCAAAATATCCTCTGAGATGGCCATAAAAATCTTTTGTTCCTTACACTTATGGCCCGGAAAATATTTGTCATCACAATTATAACAAAGGCCTTTGAGTTGGCGTTCAACCATTTCAGCCCTGGTCAATTTTTGGATCTTTAGTGGAGCAAAGGGGGTAGTGGGATTGACTGGTTTAGTGCGAGGAATAAAGGGGGGTTTCCTTTTTTGAGAAGATACAACCTGTTGTGCTTCTTTAGCTCTTTTAGTAGCCTCCACTCAACTCTGAGGCCGAGCCATGAGGACATGGGCACAAATCTCATCCTTGAGGCCATTGATAAAAAATTCTCGGGAAAAGGCATCAGACATGCCCTCTGTCCGAAAATCCAGGCGCTCAAAAGAAACTATAAATTCTTCCATTGTTCTAGATTGCTTCAACTTTGTCAAATGGTCTAAATGGTTGGTTTTAGTGTCAAAGCATTCATAAAGCTCTGCTACAAAGTGTGTCCAAGCAATATACCCTTAACGAGAAGTTTTTTTTCCATTGCCACCATTACCAACGTTCTTGATCTAGATGGAGAAAACCATACTAGAGTTTGGCCACGCCATCTGTAATGTCGTATAAAGAGAAATAATGCTCCATTTGAGTTACCCAACTAGTGGGATCCAAGCCATCAAATTTGGTCACATCCACCCATGGAAGGCGTAGGTCACGCTGAAAGTGATGGTGCTAAAAATTATGGGAATGAGAGGAAGTTTCAACTTCGATATGTGGAGGTGGGTCAGATAAAGGGTTTTCTGTAGGGATATGCAGGTTGGTGCAAATCATTGAAATGACAAATTCAAGTTGGGTAGTCATGTCTTGTTTGAGTTCCTCGATTGAGGCAGTGATGGAGGACTGCATGTTTGTATTGAGGGCGAAAAAATTGGCATTGAGTTGTTTCACTTCTTTTTGGGTCTCTGTGAAATTAGATTGCAAGGTATTGAAGCGAGCTTCCAAATCTTGGCTACAGGTATGGGCCATGATGACTAGGGAATCGAGATGGGGTGGGTGGAGTCAAAATTTTTTGCTAAAAAATGATATGTATGAATGTGATAAGGGAGAAGAGATAAATCCAATGGAATAGGTCTCAAATAATGGTGCAAAAAGTTCTAGACTTTTTTCTTTACACCTGCAGAGTTAGACTCCGGTCTGAAGAATACTGCAGTGATGAAATGCCCAAATCCTTAATGAGGAAGAAATGTGTAGTGATTTGGCAACCTGAACACAGTTGTGTGGCAATAGATCTTGTCTGGTTTATTTTTTGTTTATGTCTCCAAGGGTTAGGTATTCAAGGGTTCTACAGACAAGGGTTTGCCATGTGCTATAGCTCTCTGATATACGTGTGGGGTCCAACAGTAGTACTCGACCCAATATCTCAGGGAACTAACTAAGGAGGCTAGACTGTGCCCTTAGCCGTACTACCCGACTACCCAAGTACTAGAGAGTATCTTCCTGAGTGTTGTTCTCGGTGGCACTATAGCAGTCAGGCGGCCGATCGGTTTATCTAAAGAGGGCTTCAGGAAATCTAGGTCGATCCGTACATAGGTGTTTTCTGATGCGCTACCACTCGAAGGGGTACCAATAGGGGTTACAAGGGTGGCCAGCATATGTGCGCTTAAGAACCACTTGTATTTCCTGCATGTATGAATCCCTCAACTGCGGGTTTATGCGCGTAATGACAGATCTTTGTGGCTTAAAGACGCTGGAATACGTCTCTACCCTGGAAAAAAAAATTAACCCACAATTTTCTGCCAAGGAAAGTGCTCTAATACCACTTGTAATATTCTAGATATAAAAAGTATGTAGAACATAAATAAAATGCTAGAAATGGTAGATGAACAACATTATAACCAGAATAACACCACAATAATATTGAAATGATAACAGAATAATACCAGAAAGAGCACTTAGATTACTGAAAGAAATGTTCATGGGCCTCTTCGAGGGGGCAACCTCCAGTCGAGCAGAACTCTATTACAATAATATCCAAGCTAGGGTTTTCATACCCTTGACTCCTATTTATACTAAATATGTCTATCAAAAGAACCATCTAGAGGAAGATTCTTCTAGAAGTAGAAGATTCTATTAGGTCTTCTTACATTCGACTTATTCTACTTTATTGCAAGGCCTTATTAATATTGACCTTTATTACATTCGAACATATTGTTCTACCTACGTGAGGGTTAGGTCCCTATCAGTCAATTTATAACACACTCGACCTCCTAAACCTCAATTAGGCTAATGGGGTGTCAAAATTCCTCTTATGACAAAAATATTTACTCTTTAATTAAACCTCATAGATGGATTCAAGTGAGATCTTTCCAACGACTATAACCATGCTCAAAACCTCCCAAAGTTTCCTGAACTCTCATGGTCAAATCCACCTCACTTCCACGTGGCATACACATGGCACTTTGGCACTCGTGCCCTCTGACGTGGCGCTGATGTGGCACCTACCTAACCTTCCACTTCAGGATTTCTATCCACATACGCTTAGCATCATCATCGGCTTCACTGTGGTAGAGAACTAAACAATCAGTCCTGAATTATCCAACGACAATCCACCTATTGGGCCCCTCCTAGATTGGACGATCCTCGGGTCGATCATCTAACAACTTTGATTGTGTCAGTGATTCCAACTAGCACCAAGGTTAACGTCCAAGTCTTCGACGTACCTCACAATGCAGGGATGGAACCCATAAGGATCCATGGCTAAGCTTACATCTTTCCTATCCACCTATCAACGACTTAGATTTTCCTTGTAGCTTCTTCATCATTGGGGTTTTCCTCCCATGGAGTTATCAACACCCCAACCAAAGTTCTAACAATGATCACTCTCATTTCCATTGGCTCAAATCCGACGTTCCTCGGGACTTGAACTCCAATGATACCAATCATGTTGATGCCTCTTACTTGCACATCAGTTAACACTCATCCCTTTAACATTCCTAGTATGAACAAGTGGGACTGTTGTGGGGGATATTCGACTCAGTCGACTAGACCCGCTAGTCGACTAGAAGTAGTTGGTCGATTGTGGTAGTTGGAAATGTAAGTCGGTCGAAGCATCTGCTAACCGACCGACCTAGGAAGTTATGTTGTTACAACTGCCTGATAACTAGACAGATAGGAATATAAATAGACAAGCACATAAAGACTTTGATAGCTTTGGCTATGAGATTGTATACATTGTACTACATTGCTATATTCATAAATACATATAGATATTTGGGCTCTCACTACTTATGTATGTCTTTGTCTATATTTATATGTGTGTATTTTCTATGTTGCTTATGTAAGGACTACTGGTAACTTTCCCTACTTTCCCTTAGACTACAACATTGGTTTCATTGCCGGTAGTTCTGAACTTGGGCATGAAGAAGTATATATAAATGATAACCCTGGAAGACATACATGAATGGTGGGAGCGCAATACTGAGAATTACATAAAAAAATTACACTAGAAGAAACAATCTTCTAGTTGCAAAAGCAAGAGCAAGATTCTTTTTAGAAACCCACGAAATATTTTTAGAAGTCGTCCATGAAGCATTATTTCAGTACATCAACAAGTCGGGTAATGCATAATTTGATAGCTAATGAGAAACTTAGCCTTAAGGTTACAAACAGAGGATGAAAAAATTTGCATGACTGGTTCGAGAGATTTATTGAAGACTATTTTTCAGAGCAAGCCATCGAAGATTGAACATATTTTGATAGAATAAAAGAAAAATTATACACCGACTTGCATAACGGATTCTTGTGTACTGTGTCGAGACTACTTCATAAATTCCTCCTCGACAAGGGAGTCGATAACATCATTGAATACTAACCTTGACTAGCCACACCGTTACTAAATAGTAACTATCAAGAGAGAGAAAAAGAGGGAAGGATTTCTTGACGCAAAGTGAAAAGACACAAGACAAGTTTGGGATTATTGTTTGAATAAATAAATATGGCTAGTAGTACCGACTCCGAGTAAGTCGAGGTGGCGATGAGGGGTTGGTCTAAATTGTGAGATGCCAACCTTCAACAGTTCAGATCTTCCCCATGCCTTCGTCTTCGTCAACACTCTTGAGACAACACTCAACTCGTCAACCTTCTACTCCTGATGACAATGCCTCTGGCATCAATGGTCCAAATCTACTGGCATGTAGATCTAACGACTAGGATTTAAAGTGAAGGTCCAAAGGACCTCATCGCTCAATGGGGCCCACTTTCTTCCTATCAACCAATCCCTTAGCGACACTTGTCACCACTTAGAAATGTTGGCTATCGAGTTGGAAACCCACGTCATCCTGACATAATCACTCCCTCACCTAGCTTAAGTGAGGTATTATGTAGATCGACAACAGAGGATTACTCATGTCTCATGCTAATCGACGAATCTTGTCGATTCTCATTCCATATAATCATCCTTAATACTCTTGGATTGACCTCACTCCTTATCTATCTGAGCCCCAATGACAATAGACATCACATCGACGGTCCATATATCTTCTTCATGGCCTTTAGAGGATTGACGACCATCGTTCTCTCTCAAGACCTTTATCTTCGTCGACCCTCTCCAGATTGAACTGAGGGTTAACCATCATCCTATCTCGACAGTGATGGGACTAGAACCAACGATCCATATCTCATCAATTCCCTTTCAACAGATCTACAGTGGTTGTTACACCACTCATTTTCTTGTTGTCGCTGAACTTTTACAAGGCCCAACACTCGACCACTCCCAACGATAAGTCTTTATTGATGAAGGGTTGAGATTCACTCATCCCACCGAATTGACAATCACAAACTCTTCCGACCCATCCCATGGTTTCTTGATTGGTTAACTCACCGAATTAGGATTTAGTCATTTCTCAGGTTCTTTGAACTTGGTCTTGACCATCAAGGATTCAAAAACACTCTCAAACCATCATTGTCTCTCAACCTCGTGAACAAGGAAGATTTCACATATCTTGCAAGCTTTCCACAAAAGACTCAGGTCTTTCGTAAGACGCAAAGCCCTCCATTTCGCACAAGGACCTCCCTGAAACCAAGACATATACATCACTGAGTGAGTGATGTTTCAGTTCATGTCTTGCAAGCTTTCCTTCAAGGGTACAAGGTTCTCAGGGACATAAACAGTCCATACCTATTCATTTTCACAGTTCAACAGGTTAAGCATTTCTACCACAAGAAACTCCATTTACTCAGAAGTTTCAATTCATCACACACCCTTATATTTCTCATTCATTTAAACAATACAAGTATACATCATTCATGCACATTTAAACAACACAAGATAAACACTTATCTAATAAGGAAAATTAGCCAAAACCAATTCACTAAGAGAGGCGGCCTTTCCTCCTAACCTTCAACCATACTATAGGGTGTCCTCCTACAATATTCCACCCCTGTGCCAAGCCATCATACCCCCAAGGAAATGACTCAGTTGGATTTCCAAATTTAAAATGATCTAGGAAGGTTAGTCTCCTTCCTCCTCTGAAACAACAGAAATTTCCCCCTTCCCATTGAGTTTAGGAACTCTACAGGTTTATCAGGTGGTTTCTCAACTGGATTTTATCTACACAAGGGAGTCCCTTCTTTGCTAAACAATCCCTTAGTGACCTCCCCTTACTAGTGCTGGTTTCTATCCAGTAAACACCAAGTCGTATTCCTTCTCACTCCAGTTTGGATCCGAGTCTTCTTTTTTCAGGGTGATCGTCAATAACTCAGACGAGCTTCTTATTTTCTTCAAGAAAATTTCTCTGCTTTCATCTTATCTTCAATATGTGCCCACAAACACCTATGTTCGCTACCTTGCAACTCAATGAGGTTGCTGCTCACTTGTTCTTGCTCGATTAAGCTCTCCTCGAGCTTCTTTGTGCTCTGCCTGTTTTTCTCTTGTTCTTTGTTCTGATGTCTGTTTTCACATCCTCTTGTCTCCTTCCCTTCCATCTACTCTCTATCTCCCTCTATTGCTCGTATGGTGGTGTTTTTCCACTTTTTGTCTCGTCCTTCCCAATCCTCTTAGGATTCTCGTGGCTTCCTGCAGATGTAACCTGTAGTCTGCAAGTCCCAATATGAAGGCGAAAATCCATGGTGTCATGTTGTCGGTCATTCAATTTTCCCTTCCTTCTTGAAATACAAATTGCCAACAATCATTAACTGCCTCAACTACCTCTATGAATTCGTTTACTGGTCACGTGGCTTTCTACAACTCTGGTGGGTGTATATTTATGCTTTACCAACATTAGCTGACTTGATAAACATGCTTCTTGTTTTCCTCACTAATACATCTCAACTCCTCTTCACCCAACCATTCAATGAATCCCTGTTTCATCAATTTCCTCTCGTGTACCATGGCCAATACTGTCAAGGTTGTTCCCTTTCAGTCACTGATTTTGTGTTTTCATTAAATCAAAACATAATTACATGCTTCATAAACATATTTACATGATGTCTTAGCATAATTACAATCTTGGGGGAAAATAGGGTGTTACACACGTGATCCCGACATATCCAACGACTTTGGTTTGTTCAATCTGATAATATAGATTAGAGGCAGGACTTAGATATGCTTGACTGATAACCTCTTCTGATCGTCCTGACTTCACCACAGGAGGACACCTGTCCTCTTCTCCACGTATCATCCTCTATCTGGCAATTCCACGTTGGATTCAAATCATCACCTTACCTGGGGAATAATGCATATGTGGCTCCCACATTGAGGTGACATGTCCACCCACTTGACATCTGCCCTTCCTCCTTGGGGTTAAGGTCCCACTAGGTGTCAAGGTTCCATGTTCGACAATATGACATTCACTATTTTACTAAATGCCCCTTATAAGAAATCCCAGATTTCCAGATATCTGGATGGTCCATGTTCCACCACACCATTCCACCATCTAGCATCCAACTTTTCTACAAAAGACTTCTATATTTCCAATTGGTTCTAGTTCCACCCCCTAATTCCACCATCTAATGCCTTGCCAAGGTGAGGTATTGACCATCCATTATTCTCCTTGATATCTGTGCCCTAACCGTGTAGGCGGTCCTACGAATGTCGACATGGTCACCTTGTTGTTGTGGTATGTCATGTGCACATTGTTGTGGCATGATGTGACATTGCCAGCGTGACATCCGACATCCAGAATTTTGCAAAAGTTCTATTTAAACGCAACTTTGGATTTTCAGATTTTTTGGATAATTGTGGTTTCACTTCCTGGTTCCGACCATCCAACCTCTTCCCTATGCCCTACCAACCTCTTCCCTACGACTTAGTTCTCGGCATTATTGCTTCACCCAGGTCATTCATTCACTAAAAAAATTTGAGGGTGGTGGGACTGGGAGGAGATAACTTACATGGGCAACCTGGCCAGAAACAACGGGCGGATCCAAATAAGCAAGCCCAAGACAATTACTGAGCTTCCCAAAGAAAATAAACCAGATGGGCACCGAGACCCCATGAGCGTAAGCTCCCACAAGGCCAATCAACGACGGGAAAGATTCGAGCAAAAATAAAAATGGGGTGAGTAAAGTTGGAAAACATGGCTGTAAAAAGAGTAGATAGGTCCCGAATTATTAATCTGTTTTGTGAAATCCATGTATTGTGCATGTACAACCGTACAGAAGAAAGTTGTTGGGTCATTAAATATTTCTGACTTCATGCACACTGCATTATTCGCCATGCTAACTGACAACCCTATACGAATACGAATGCAAGGCAGCTGGTATTCTATGAATTTGGTATAAATTTGAATTTACTTCAGTCGTTACAACTCATGAATGGCGTGGAATCTAGATAATGCTCATTCTCACAGATGTTTTTCGCACTAAAACAATTCTTCTTCCTACACATTCGTGACGATTCAGGACAAATTGAGAAATTCCTCAAAGCCATTTCTAAGGCAGGACAAATTGAGAAAGTTGTGCGTTATCAATATTGACTTTCTGCAAGTTAAGTGGGGTACATTTCTGAAGTGCGTCAATATTGACCTACTGGCACATTTCTGAAGTCTGCATGAATATTGACCTACTGGCACATTTATGGATATCTCATTTATATCGTGAGTGCATTTAAGTTTTGGATTGTTGGATGGCAAAATTGGGAGAATAAATTTAAATGCAGTAGTAACTTTTTGGGTCATAGCTATTTTATCCAAATTTACATCTATTAATTTTTGCATAAAAAAAAAAAAGTAAATGGGAAGTTTTTTAATTATAAGTAAAATTTTGTTTTAATATAATTTGTAATAACAAAATTTTCAAATTACTATCAAATTTAAATTTATTCACTATTTATGATTTAAGTTATAACTATTTAGTAATTTCAAACTTTAGTTCTCATTTCCAAATATTTTTTTTTTTTATTGCGGTTCATCTTGAAAATTACGTCCAATGAATAATGCATATGTTGTTAATGTTAGTGGCAAATATAAACAATTCCTTCCAATTTGAAAATGTGGTCTACATTTCCATGAAAAAATAAATTTTATGCAGTTGGTTAGTTTAATGAATAAAAACAACAAAATTCATTTCAAATTTTTTACTTCAATTCGATGAGGAGATGTCGAGTGCTCGGCTCAAGGTTACCTACCCATGATGAAAGTAGGAACATTGTGCATGATAGGACTACAACTTCATGTAGCTTTGAGACATATTGAGGGTATGGCCGACATGCAAAGTCAAGAGTTCTGAGAAATGGATGACACAAGTTGATAGATATCATTTGAACAAGAGCATGAGACATATGGAAGACTTTAGCAACATAGACTCAATGATGAAACTTTGTGATGCATGAGACACCAATCAAAACTTTCCATAGGAACTGGAAGAGTAACCAGTCGAGGGAGTAAACTCTAAGTAACAAGCTCAACTTCCAAAGGTCATGCTAAACCCAAACTTTGGATGATAAGTGGACTCAAAAGTTTGTGCTCTGTTTAAAGGTGACACGACTGCTACCAACATGAGATGATATTATTTCCCGCCCATATTTTTTTGTTTTTTCATAGTTAATTGAATGCTATGATATAGAGGAGGAAGCGAGTGTCGCGAGTAAGCAACTAGTTCCAACAGTGGAACATACCTATGCTCAATGCAAGGAAGTGCATGCAAGATATGGACACTCGAGGGAATGTTTCCTCTTGGGGTATAGGGTATCAAGCTGCAAAGGATATGAACAAGGCTCTGCTTGGCCGATGATGCAAAACGCTGAGATAATAGGCTTATAATGTGAAAGCGGGAACTGACAATAGGCTCAATACTGCAAGCAAGAGAATGAGATGCAATTACAACTTAACTCCAAAGAATGTACTTTTTCATAAATTTAGTTCCCTATGTCCGAAAAAGTATAAAACAATACCCAAGAGAACTCTTCTAGCCATTAGTGACTAGAGTGTTTTTTTTTCGAGGTCTAAAAAAGGGTTAAACTTACACCAATTAGACGTCCTTTCAAATCCAATTTACGAGTGTGAAAGAGACAAGTTCACTCGACAATCTTTTATCTTTTTGAGAGAGTTGGAAAATATATTAAACAAGACTCGAGAATGTTGTTCTAAACTGTTAATGTTTATGCCATTATTACAGTTCTTTGCATTTCAATAGATAAGA
>CBVK0100096290.1:0-19631 GCA_900067695.1 Picea abies | reverse complement strand
GAATGGTGGCAACTTATCTCTGAGAAGAGATGTGACGGCTACTCGCATTCTCAAGAAGATGATTACAATGAGGCTCTGAAGGCCCTTTTACAATAAACAGGAATGCCAAAATTCCTAGACATCCAAAATCCTAACCCTAGGAGCTGAAGCGCCAAAAGTCATGTGAGCCCCGTTTGGGTAAGTTAGTACATCAACTTCTCGGGGTTGTAACGTTTGCATACGATCTCTATTTTAGGCATATGGTATCTCGTTGGAAAGGTATCGTTGAGGAGATTCATTTTGGGGGATCAATTATTCCTTTGTTTATCAATGAGAACCTCGATCTCAAAAAACCTTCATTTGGGCCCTCAAAATGGCCCCGAAAGTTAAAAACTACTAAAAATAGTAAATTGCCAAATTTGCCAGAAAACTATTTTGAGCCAGTCGAAAAAGGTGGGTGGCCATCGATATCCACCTGAATAAATCCTCCCTCCTTGGGAAGCAATGGTCTCCATTGTGTTGAGTTCTCGGGGGAGAGGGAAAAGCGTTTGCTGAATCTGCATCTTGGTGAACTACTTACCTTGTTGGAGACGTCGCACTACTCAGTTTATGGAAGACTGTCACAAACCTGTTGAGGCTGAGGCTATTCAACAAGTCAGGCTACATGAGAGAACGGTGTCCAGAAGGAATATTTTGTCTTTGCTGCAACCTTGTCGACCTGCTTCTGTTGGATAGAAGGTGCTTGGGGCGAAGCTGTAGTGGTTGCAGTGTTCTTCTGTTCGCCTTTTGAACAGATTGTGAAGATGCTAAATTTTGCAGTATGGGATACTACCTTGCGTCACTTTTTAGGTGGAACAGTAGTCAAAACTACCTCTAGTATTCTGTAGAGATGACCCCCTAGAGAAACAATGACACTGTGGGGTCGAGACTCATAAACAACATGGTGCTTCCACATATATAGTTGGCCCAAGAGAACATCACAGACATCCAGTGGGGAAACATCACATAATACATCATCCTTGAAGGGCTAGATTTCATATGACACTCGACACTATTGGCTAACACGAAGATCTCATCCTTGCCGAAGTCAACCGATGTTGTATGGTTGTGGGTGTGGTGTTGTCGACAATCCCAACTATTTGATGACCTCTACTGAGATGAGGTTTTTCTGGATTTCGCTATGAACAACAAAATGCATCGGTTTCCCCTTCACCCACATCTGTGAATGAAAAAGGTGCTCCCCCTCTTCAGGATTTGTTGGTCTTCTGGTTGAATTGTTGTGGTCGTGACAATAACAGTGGGGTCTGCATGAATGATCCGTCCTTTACCATTATTTTTAGAATCATATTCTGAATCAGGGTTTGGGTCCTTGTCTTTGATCTCGGCCACCAATGACTATTTTGAGCGACATTCATTGGTGTTGTGCTAGGGCATTTTGTGGAAATCACACCATTTTCTAGTGTCCTTCTTTGTCTTTCCGTGACGCTTCTTTTACTATGTCTTGGACTGGTTTTCGAAAGACTGTTTGTTAGGGCCGTCTTTGTCATACTTTGGTTGTTACGGATTTGCAGACCTGAATTCCTGTTTTTTCTGGTGAGTAAATTTCTGCTCAATTTTAATAGCATATCGATAAGCCACATCGAGTGATGAGATGTCTAGAAAATCCATTTCAGTTTGGATGTATCTATGTAGAACCCCATGGTATTTCAGAACCAAATTTCACTCAGAGTCTTTAATACCAAGCTTGGTGCACAAGTTATGGAAGGTATTGGTGAACTCCAGAACTTCTTGGCCTCTTTCTTGCCGTAGTGTGGTCCATATCATGTACTGGTCCTCATAGTTTCCAACAGGGTAATACTATTCATTTACTGCATCCACAAAAAAATCCCAAGTGGGATTGTCCCCATAAATTCTAGACTCCTCTGTGGAACTTTGCTCCCATTAAGTTTCCCACCAATGTTTGACATGAGAGAGAGCTTTAAGGAGTGCAAAGGTGATCTTTTCTTTGTCAGAAAAATTGTGAACAGAGAAATAACCTTCTAGCAGAGTTAACCATTTTTCTAGGGCTTCTGCATCTATCTGTCCTTCAAATACAGGAATATCAAAATTAACATGTACCTTGAAAGGCAACATGCCTCCAAAGTGGCCACTTGATGAATATGCACCTGATGCTATCGAAATGCATTTAAGGATGTGGTAAAAATTCTCCATAATTTCGTCCCTCTGTCACATGAGAGCTTGCTCAAGCAACAAATTGATAGGATTGTTTGCTCCGTCGTTTTTCTTTTCTTCTGCCATTGTGGGTTTCTTGGGTGTGTGAGAGCGATTGTCTTCAAGAGAGACAAGCTCGAAACCCAAATTTCTATACTTGGACCTCATCGAGGACTTGCACTGAAAAAAATGATCAAGAGTAGCCTGCTCTGATACCACTGATCTGAATTATTTTCGAAACGAAATTAGATCGGAGATATAATAAATAAATGCACAGAAATATCACAGATATTCAATAATATAACAGAAATGTATCAGATATGCAACCATAAACAAAGATATATAGTAATACATGATTTCTATTAATGAAAGAAATGTACAGAGACTGTAAAAATACAGAGTGAAAGAGACTGTAAAAATACAGAGTGAAAGACTTGCTAGAATGGCGACAACTTATCTTTGAGAAGAGATGTGACGGCTACTCGCATTCGCAAGAACATGATTACAATGAGGCTCTGAAGGCCTTTTTACAATAAACAAGAATGCCAAAAGTCCTAGACATCCAAAATCCTAACTCTAATATATGAAGCACCAAAAGAAATGTGGGCCCTGTTTGGGTAAGTTAGTACATCAACTTCACGGGGTCGTAACTTTTGCATACGATCTCTATTTTAGGCATATGATAACTGGTTGGAATGGGATCATAGAAAAGATTCATTTTAGGGCTCAATTATGTCTTGGATTATCAATGAGAACCTCGATCTTGAAAAACCTTCATTTGGGCCCTCAAAATGGCCCCAGAAGTTAAAAATTGCTAAAAATAGTAAATTGCCAAATTTGCTAGAAAACTGTTTTGAGCCAGTCAAAAAAGTTGGGTGGCCACCGATATCCACTTGGATCAATAATTTCTCCTTAGAAAACAATGGTCTCCATTGCGTTGAGTTCCCGGGGGAGAGGGAAAAGCATTTGTTGAATCTACATCTTGGTGAGTTGCTTGCCTTGTTGGAGACGTCGCCCTGCTCAGTTTGTGTAAGTCTGTTAGGAACCTGTTGAGGCTGAGGCCATTCAACAAGTTGGGATACATGAGAGGACAATGTGCAGAAGGAATATTTTCACTTTGTTGCAACCTTTTCGTCCTGCTTCTGTTGGATAGAAGGTGATTGGGGAGAAGTTGTAGTGGTTGCAGTGTTCTTCTGTTCCCCTTTTGAACAGATTGTGAAGAAGCTGAATTTTGCAGTATGAGATACTACCTTGTGACACTTTTTAGGTGGACCAGTAGTCAGAACTACCTCTAGTATTTTGTAGAGATGACCCCTAGAGAAATAATGAAACTACAGGGTCGAGACTCATAAACAACATGACACTTCCACATATATGGTTGGTCCAAGAGAACATCATAGACATCCAGTGGGGCAACATCACATAATACCTCATCCTTGAAGGGTTGGATGTTGTATGACACTCGACACTATTGGCTGACACAGAGATCTCGTCCTTGCGGAAGCCACCCAATGTTGTATGGCTGCGGGTGTGGTGTTTTTGACAATCCTAACTGTTTGACGACCTCTGCTGAGATGAGTTTTTTCTGGCTTCCGCTATCAACAATAAAATGCAGTGGGGTCCCCTTCACCCACATTTATGAATGAAAAAGGCGCTCCCCCTCTTCAGGATCTGTTGGTTCTTCTGGT
Organism: Picea abies; assembly: GCA_900067695.1. Taxonomy (NCBI): domain Eukaryota; kingdom Viridiplantae; phylum Streptophyta; class Pinopsida; order Pinales; family Pinaceae; genus Picea; species Picea abies. The sequence continues at coordinate 15,753 of CBVK0100096290.1, read as the reverse complement.
TGAATATCTACAGTCACGACAATAACAGTGGGGTCTATGTCAATGATCCGTCCTTTACCAGTATTTTTCAGAATTAGATTCTGAATCGGGGTTTGGCTCCTTGTCCTTGATCTCAACCACCAATGACTATTTTGAGCGACATTCATCAATGTTGTGCCAGGGGATTTTGTGGAAATCACACCATTTTCTGGTGTCCTTATTTGTCTTTCCGTGACCCTTCTTTTCCTGTGTCTTGGATTGGTTTTCGGGAGACTGTTTGTTAGGGCCGTCTTTGTCATACTTTGGTTGTTACGGATTTGTAGACCCGAATTCTTGTTTATTCTAGTGCTTAAATTTTTGCTCAATTTTAACAGCATATCGATAAACAACATCGAGTGATGAGATGTCCAGAAAATCCATTTCAGTCTGGATGTATTTGTGTAGAGCCCCACGGTATTTCAGAACCAAATGTCGCTCGGAGTCTTTGATACCCAGCTTGGTGCGCAAGGTATTGGTGAACTTCGGATCTGCTTGGCCCCTCTCTTGTTGCAGTGTGGTCCATGTCATGTATTGTTCCTCATTGATTGCCAATAGGGTAATACTATTCCTTTATCGCATCCACAAAAAAATCCCAAGTGGGATCGACCCCATATATTCCAGACTCCTCTATGGAAATTTGCTCCTAGTAAGTTTCCCACCATTGTTTGACATGAGGGAGAGCTTTAAGGAGTGGGAAGGTGATATTTTCTTTGTTGGAAAAATTGTGAACAAAGAAATAACCTTCTAGCAGAGTTAACCATTTTTCTAAGGCTTCTGCATCTATCTGTCCTTCAAATATAGGAATATCAAAATTAACTTGTACCTTGAAAGGCAAGGTGCCTCCAAAGTGGTGACTTGATGAAGATGCGCCTAATGCTATCGGGAGGCATTTAAGGATGTGGGAAAAATTCTCCATCATTTCGCCCCTTTATCGCGTGAGAGCTTGCTCAAGCAAAAGATTGATAAAATCATCTTCTCCTTCGTTTTTCTTTTCTTCCGCCATTGAGGGTTTATTGGGTGTGAGAGAGCGATTTTTTTCAAGAGAGACAAAATCGAGACCCAACTTTCTATACTCGGACCTCATCGGGGACATGCACTGAAAAAAAAGATCAAGAGAAGCCTACTCTGATACCACTGATCCGTATTATTTTCAACACGAAATGAGATCGGAGATATAATAAAGAAATGCATAGAAATATCACATATAATCAATAATATAACAGAAATGTATCAGAGATGTAACCATAAATACAGATATACAGTAATACACGATTTCTATTAATGAAATAAAATGTACAGAGACTGTAAAAATACAGAGTGAAAAACTCGCTAGAATGGTGGCATCTTATCTCTGAGAAGAGATGTGACGGCTGCTCACATTCGCAAGAAGATGATTACAATGAGGGTATAAAGGCCTTTTTACAATAAACAAGAATTCCAAAAGTCCTAGACATCCAAAAACCTAACCCTAGGAGATGAAGCGTCAAAATTCATGTGGGCCCTGTTTGGGTAAGTTAGTACATCAACTTCCCGGGGTCGTAACTTTTGCATACGATCTCCGTTTTAGGCGCATGATAGCTCGTTGGAAAGGTATTGTCAAGGAGATTCATTTCACAGGCTCAATCATGCCTTTAGATATCAATGAGAACCTCTATATCAAAAAATCTTCATTTGGGCCCTCAAAATGGCCCTGGAAGTTAAAAACTGCTAAAAATAGTAAATTGCCAAATTTGCCAGAAAATTGTTTTGAGCCAGCAGAAAAAGGTGGGTGGCCACTGATATCCATCTGGAGCAATCCTCCCTCCTTAGGAAGCAATGGTCTCCATTGCGTTGAGTTCCTGGGGGAGAGGGAAAAGCATTTGCTGAATCTGCATCTTTGTGAGCTGCTTGCCTTGTTGGAGACGTCGCGCTGCTCAGTTTGTGGAAGTCTGTCACGAACCTATTGAGGCTAAGGCTGTTCAACAAGTCAGGCTACAAACTACATGAGAGGACGATGTGCAGAAGGAATCTTATCACTTTGCTGCAACCTTGTCGACCTGCTTTTGTTGGATAGAAGGTGCTTGGGGCGAAGCTGTAGTGGTTGCAGTGTTCTTCTGTTGCCCTTTTGAAGAGATTATGAAGAGGCTGAATTTTGCAGTATGAAATACTACCTTGCGGCACCTTTTAGGTGGAACAGTAGTCAAAACTACCTCTGGTATTCTGTAGAGATGACCCCCCAGAGAAACAATGACACTACGTGGTCGAGACTCATAAATAGCATGGCGCTTCCACATATATGGTTGGCCCAAGAGAACATCACAGACATCCAAGGGGACAACATCATATAATACCTCATCCTTGAAGGGTTGGATGCTGTATGACACTTGACACTGTTGGATGACACAAAGATCTTGTCCTTGCCAAAGCCACCCGATGTTGTATGGCTGTGGGTGTGGTATTGTCAGAAATCCCAATTGTTTGACAACCTCAGCTGAGATGAGGTTTTTCTGGCTTCCTCTATCAACAATAAAATGCAGCGGGGTCCCCTTAACCCACATATGTGAATGAAAAAGGTGCTCCCCCTCTTCATAATCTGTTGGTTCTTCTGGTTGAATTGCTACGGTCATGACAATAGTAGTGGGGTCTGCGTCAATGGTCCATCCTTTACCAGTATTTTCATAATCAGATTCTGAATTAGTGTTTGGCTCCTTGTCTTTGATCTCGGCCACCAATGACTGTTTTGAGTGACATTCATTGGTGTTGTGCCAGGGGATTTTGTGGAAATCTCACCATTTTCTGGTGTCCTTCTTTGTCTTTCCATGACCCTTTTTTTCCTGTGTCTTGGGCTAGTTTTCGGGAGACTGTTTGTAAGGGCCATCTTTGTCATACTTTGGTTGTTTCAGATTTGTAGACATGAATTCCTGTTTGTTCTAGTGCTTAAATTTATGATCAATTTTAACAACATATCGATAAGCAACATCAAGTGATGAGATGTCCAGAAAATCCATTTCAGTCTGGAAAAATCCATTTCAGTCTGGATGTATCTGTGTAGAGCCCCACGGTATTTCAGAACCAAATGTCGCTTGGAGTCTTTGATACCCAGCTTGGTGTGCAAGGTATGGAAGGTATTGGTGAACTCTGAAACTGCTTGGTGTTGTTGGGAAATAATACCCTACCGACTAACAAGCTAGGGATGAACTTGTACGCAGATCATGACCTTAAAGAAACCACTTTTAACCTATTACCCCAATATTCAAACCCATTTTTCACACACAAGCATGGAAAAGACCTACTAACCCTTTTTTTTATCGATGTTTGATGTAGATCCTTCGTTGTGCTTTATCCACTTGCTTGCGCTGCTCCTTCCAAAGGCAATCCTGCAATCAAGACAAAACATTACGCATGCATGCTATTTTTCTACTTGAGGGTTAGAGATTAAGCATAAATCAAATTATATATATATATAACTCATGCATTGGGATGGGAAAAGTATTCTTTATTATTTTCAAGATGAATCAACTTACAATCAATGTTGAGACCGGCCACCATTCCTTGATCCTGATCTTGGGCTCCTCCTCTTCTTTGTCCTCCAACTACTTTGCTTTAATTCTCCTTAAGCTTGAGGAAAGGCTAAAGGGTTGGGACAAATGGATTCGACAATTGGGTAGAGTTTCTTTTCTATCTTTTTCCTCCTCCAAATAGTACCCCTACCCCTTCTTTTATAGGCTNNAGGGTTTTGGACGAACTCTCGGCCATGCATGGCTGGGAGTTTCAGTTAACAGACCCAAAGCTTTTTGTCCTGTCGGCAACTTTCCTATTTTTGTGCTTTGTCAGGTAAACACGGGCTGTAGTAGTCCAGCCAGCGTTCCAACGCGTGCAGTAGTAGGCCTCCTAGCATTCCAACGCATGCAGTAGTAGGTTAGGGTGCATTTTACTTGATTTAAGAGGATTTTCAAGAGTTTATTCAGCATGGCTTTGGCAAGGAACGGATATGAGTTGGCCTGATGCCAGGTAAGCATGTGTGGTGCAATTTAGGGTTATAACAGATGCCCCCTAATGTGGGAGGTCAGAAGATCATCTGATGGCCGAAATACATTACCAATTCTTTACTAATATGTATTGATATGCTGAATGAGTGAGCCCAGGAATCAGGAATCCGGAGGTGCCATCTGCAAAAAATGTCAAATGTCTCACTGAGGCAGGCATACCCATGCTCGGGATAAAATAGAACCATGGCTACCAATCAAATACACTGTAGATCCATGTCAACAACTATGAAGAGTAGCCACAAACAATACACAGCGGAGCTACATCTCGAAATCAGGAAGATATACATATAAAGTATCCATATCCCAGAAGTTGATTCAGCCTGATGGATGTACTTTAGAGCTTGAGAAACAACTTCAAAATATTCTAAAACTTGGGTAGGAGTGTAATATGAGTGTACAACTACACTACCCAGAGGTCTTCGACGACTCGTCGGTTATGGACTTGATAATCTTGATGATTGGACTGAAGGCTTCAGTGATTTCGAACAAAGACTTGATTGGATGTTCAGGATGGTCGGGTATGCAAACAAGAGACATATCGTAGAGGGGCCGGCTTAGGCTTGGTGACAAACTTCCCTTGGACAATAGCACGACAAGTGATAAGACTCAGGCAACATATCTGTTAATCATAAGTCTACGAAGCAGGAGGCAACGCAAACTCTCCATATGTTTGGAAGAGTAACCAAATGGTGGAGGAAAAAAATCAATATAGCGAGCAAATATTCCTATGGTTGTACTACATCCCATAATATGATGAATCAAACGGACAGATGTGCTTTATCCAGGGGTGACTCATGATGCTGCCAATAAAGAAAATACCTTTCCCATCCTCTTTTTGGGGTATATTTGATTTTTTTGTTCTTTTTGATGATTTGAAAAAAAGAATAAAGGGATATTACGTTACAATGGAGGAATGAGTACATCAAACATACAAGTTCAAGGCACAAAGACAAGACTGATGTTCTAAGGAAATGATACTCGGGAAAAATCCTCCAGTGGCCAAAGGTATTAAGACGCAAAGGCAAACTGTTACTAGGTTGAAGGGTAAAGGATGAAAATGCGGTTGATAGAACACACAATGGTAACGTCCTTCAATGTAAGTTTAACGAGCCCAAAGAAGGGAAGCTCGGTGGTTTTTCATATTTAGAGAGTCTGAAAAATCATAAAAGGAAACTCCATTGGGGTACCCTTTTCGACAATAGTCTAGTCGGTTCAAAAAAGGGATAAACTAGCACCGATTAGACGTCAATTCAAAACCATTTTAACGAGAGTGAAAAGGACAAGATCACTCGGCTATTTTTTCACTTTTAAGGAGTATGAAAAAAGCTTAACTATGGACTTCGTCAGGAATGTTCTTCTGGACCATTTTAACGAGTGTGAAAGAATAAGGTCACTCGACGATATTTTCAATTTTAGGGAGTCTGAAAAGAGCTTAACTATGGACTCCGTGGGGGTTTGTTTTTCGTAAATTTAGTCCTTCAGGCCTGAAAAAGGATAAAAATTATACCTGAGGATACTCTTCTAAAGAATGGGAATTCAATAGAGTATTCATTTGTTCGTACAGTTGGTTGTTTGGAATGAAAAAGGGGTAAACTACCACCGGACAGACGTGACTTCAAATTTCAGTTTAGAGAGCGTGAAAGGTCACAAGATTGCTCGACAATCTTTTCATTTTTAGAGGGTCTGAAAAGGGCTTAAAAGGAGACCCGTTTAAGGAACGTTCTTCTAGACCAATTTAACGAGTGTGAAGAAACAAGGTCACTCGACAATCTTTTCATCTTTAAGGAGTTTGAAAAGGGCTTAAAGAAGACTCCACAATGGTTACTTTTCTTAGTTAATCCAGACGAGATCGAAAAGCATAAATACAGTCTCGCCAGATGTTTCTTTTGGGTCTCAAAGCGAGCTTGAAAAACAACAAAGGTAGCCCATGATCGACACTTTGTGGGTCGATGTCAGGTATCGCTTCGTAAGACCAGGCAAAAATGTCACGGAATTCTTTGAAAAGATCCGTGTAAATCTAAATCTCTTCGGGGGAGCAGTCCACTCCGACGAAGACATTCTCCACGATGCCAGGGTTTCGGTAGATGTTAATAGGTATAGTTTCAGCGATAGTTGCCATATTTCCCTCAACATAAATTTCCTGTGTAGCTAAGAGGTTAATGGGACATGGCCGATCTCCCGTCATGGTGATAGTGAATTCTCCTGCCTCAATTTGGCTTAACTCTGGGAGGAAATATGATCTGTGATGAAGATCTTCCCAAGGTTTGTCCGGACTAGTCATTGCTTCGATTACTGCTTCGTCCGAAGGCAAGACTAAATCTAACGAATCGATGTTGGCAAGAGAACCCTGAGCCCAAATAGGCTCTGAAAGTGGATCCAACTCTTGTGCAGGAGTCGGATCAGGGTTAGCTGAAGCTTGCTGGACTAAAGAGTACACTACTTCAGCAGCCGACAAGGGCCTGGACATGCCAGAGTGCCCTGTCTCATCCATCGTGGCTGATGGGGAAGGAAGAATCCATGGATCCTCAAAGTAAGTCATGCGGAACAACGAAACATGAAAAATCTCAGCCTTGTGGTGATTCGATATAAACTTGAAATCGTTATGAGGAGGTGGGTAATCAAAGGTACCCATCAAGGATGGACACAAACAAACTCCTACGTTAACGGCACCGGGATGAATATTATCAATCATGGGAACCATGGATGCCCCCAAAGCTGGGTCAGGTCTAGAGAAGGACAATTGATCAACGGTCACTATCCGACCCTCGTGTGGAAACAACAAGACTCAGAAAACTATAGCGACCACAGCTTGCATAGAATAAGTCCAACTCCAACCTAACAAGAGGTTATAGTCGAGGGGAGCATCGACTACCTCTACTTCAACGCACACGGTCTTCCCGCCTAACTGCACTGGGAAGGAAGGAACGATGCCATGTGGTCGGAAAGAATGACCGTTGAATGCAGCGAGGAGAGTAGGTGATGGAGACAAAGCGGGCTGACCAATGGCTTTCCAACATGCTAACGACATAACGCAAGTCGAAGCGCCCTCCTCGACCACCGTGCAGAAGATATTCTGTGTAAAAGTTTTCGTGGGATGAGCCACTACTAACTAAAACGCGACGTGGTAAGGTAGACGAGGTTTCAAGTCAGTCATATATAACATGATGGTACCCAGGTTACAAGTCTCAGTAGAGCCTAAAGCAGTCAACAAGGCTGTCCTATGAGCAGGGCAACTTTGGAGGACTTCCAAAGCGGACATAGCACAAGGGGTTTGGGATAAATCTTCCACCACAGAGTAGTTTTGGGCGGCCCTTGCATTTGGATTGTGAGAATCTTTCTTAAACACACCTTTTGGAATGCGTGTCATCATTTCTCCCAACGTCTTCTCAATCTGTAGACGAAGAGATGGGAGTTCGGCTTCTTTGCCCTTCTCAGAGGCACTTGGTTTACTATAGTCGTGTGCTCTAGTTGTTATTAAAGAATCACCCCTAACCATATATACGTTCGCGGAAGAGGAATTATTTGGAGGAGGGCAGGTTTCTTAGCTGCCCCCTTCGATACTTGTAGAGGCTTGAGTTAAATTTTTCCCATGCTGAAAGGGATTAGTCAACACAGATTGCTGGTGCTGTGTGACAAACTTCTGGGCCTCCACAAGTCGAGGACATAGATGGGTCGGGTGGTCTTCTACACATAAGTTGCACGGATACCTCACCTTCCTCTTTTCCGTGGTGCCCTCACCAGCATTATCAATGGGTTTCTTATCCCCCTTACCCTTCTTGCGTTGTATTTTCTTCCCTTCAGGCTGCTGGGGGGCCTTTGGGTTAGTCATCTGCACAGAGTGTACTTCCAACGTTTGGGTAGGAGGGGCAGCCAAAGCAGTAGTCTGGATGGCCGCTGAGTGTTGTATAGATAACTATTGCAATTGTTTTGTCAATTGCTCAGCGGGCTTGGTTTGTGCCGAACCAACGATACCATCGGCATGTGGTCCGGCTCTCTGTCTGGTGCATCTGGCAGGATGTTGTACAATAGACTAGACTGAGAATAGATAAGCTCAAACTGTTGAGCCCTCATGATGGCATCTTCTTCGGAGAAAACCACAGAAGTTGCGACGTCTATGGATAATTGGGGGACTAAAGACTTAAGGAACCACTGAAGTAGGAATGCTGGTGGAACTAGCACTTTGATTAGACTCTTTCGACATCGCCACTCTCAGATATGGTCAGAGATATGGTCCGCTATTGTCTGTTCGAAATTAGCAAGCAACTTTGTGCCCACGTCGTATCTCACAGGTAATTGGAAATGGTTAAGGAAGGCCATAGCCAGTTCGCCAAAAGAAGAATATCGTGAGCGATCAAGGTCGATGTACCATTTCGCGACACTCCCAATAAGAGTGTGTTGAAACAATCGCAACTGGACAGAGTCATCTTTCAGTGAGTTAGATGAACACCAAAGGTGGAAAGTAGTCACGTGATCACCTGGATCTTCGTTAGGCTTGGCCTCGAACTTTGGAATGTCCGAAGGCAACATCGTTGGCATAGGAGGCCAATGCGGATCATGACAGATAGGATCATTTAACAACCTTGTCAAATCTGGCAAGTGTAACGTCGCCAGGAATGGTAGTTTGGGTTGCTGTTGATAGCCTGGGAAAAAGGGTCCTGGAGTTTGACTGGCACCAGGTTGCCAGGAAAAGTTTGGCTGCTGGCATGGATTCTGGTAGAAACCATGGCCCTGACCAGCGTATGGGTTTTGCATTTGTGGAGACATCATTGGCTGATTCCCCATAAAGGATATAGGATGTTGGGCATTCATCATGTTTGACAGACTTGGGGAAGGATTACCCCATGCCGGTCCCAATGGGAGAGGCATAGAAGTCTGTTTGGGGTTCCATTGACTGTGGAAAGAATTACCCTAGAACGACATTCTAGAGGAAGGAACGGATCCTTGTCCTGAGTTCCAAGGTCCTGGTATATGTGCCCCCGGCGCAGGAATAGTACCCTATGCCGGAGTAGACTGTCCAAAAATGGGTGTGACCCCAGATGGGAAAGCAGTGGATGCGAAAGTGTTATTACCAAACATCCCATTCCAAAAAAATGGTGACGAACCTACCGACTGAGTTTGCGCAGGTGTTCCTTGACTCCCGGCTCCAAATGAACTCGTATGTGCAGGCTGCCCGGCGGACTGCTGATGCGGACCTCCAAGCGAAGGGGATGAAGGAGAGATATGACCTCCAGTGTAAGGAAAAGAATTAAACGGGACATGAATGCCCCCATGTTGACCTTGCAGAGGAGCGTTAGAGCTCCCTGCCCCCAGACCCAAAGTCTGTAAAGTGGAGTGAGTGAGTACAGGACTTGTGCCTGAACTAGGCATACCGTATGAAAACGGAGGGCCTGTCGCACTAGGTGTGAAGGGAGGTGTGGCCGCTGTGATAGATGGGGTCGATCCACTGTGCGACGTGGTTGTGGCCGAGACCATGGTGGCCCGGACCGTCGACATGGGAAAGTTAGGAGAAGCTTCTCCTGTGGTAGCAACAATGATGGGAATGGAAGAATTCCCAGAAGAAGTGACAGAATTTGGTTCCATAACTGTGTGAGGCACTGACAGGCGTTCGTAAAATTGAATTGGCACAATCACTTGCGACCAAGTATCAATGATTTAGGTTTCAACCAATCCAAGATTGGTGGTCGATTCCTCCGGGAGTTGTTCGGGCTCAATGGTTGGTAACCCGATTGATTTGAAAGACCCTTGTTGGTCTAGCTTCTGCCTCAATGGTGGCGGGGGTGGCTCCAGTATAACCGGCGGCAGGCCCAGAAGCCTTCGTGACCGACGAAGCTCTGAATCCTCCACTATGTGAGAAGATCCGCGACATGCTAAGGTATTCTACACGATCAAACAATAACACACACTAAAAAGAAGCCCCTAAGAGATAAATCAAGCAAACACTAAACTATTTGGAAGAACAGTTACAACATTGGAAGAACAGTTACAACAACCAACACTAGAGCAACTTACCGGTGCAAGTGCAACTCGAAAATGGAAGCACCCTCCGGGTATACTCTGCAAAGCATGGCCCGATGTCTGTCCTAGGTACCACGATATACCCCCGCAGTCACCTGTGTATGTCCCTAGAAAATATTGGCAACTAGTTTTCCAGCACGGGAACAGTCACCAGGCGGGTATAGTCGATAGTCGGGTAGACCACAATGAGAAGGGTATCAAGCTCGAAACCTATCAAGGGTATCAAGAGCAAATGGTTCAGAAGACAACTGAGGACCTTGAACGGATTCAAGACCCACGAAGCCCCGTGGCAAATGCAAACGATGGAATCCCTCAACAAATCCTCGATATGTGTTCTCCACTACGCTCGGTCCGGCTTTGGAGGGGTTATCTCCGCTACCTTTCCTTACACGACCTCGTGTTTATCCCCTGTGTTAGAGGGGGGTCCCGGATAACTTTCACGTAACTGGTCTTCTACACTCCCTATGATATACTCCAATGTTTGGTTTGAGTGGCCTTGGAGAATTTACTCTCCAATCTATTCCAAGGCCCTAGTCCTGAGCTAGTGTATGAACCCTACAAACAAAAAGTATAATAGATTTTAAATTAGCGTTGCTTTTAATGGGCTTTTTTACGTCACAAGGTATGAAAGTGAAACTGATGGTGTGTAAAGACTCAAAGAAAAATGAATAAGAAATGCTTGGAAACAAAAACTTTTACAAAAAATGCAAAAACCAACAACTTTTCACTAAGAAAGACTTCTTTTCTTTTTGAATTTTCTAAGATTTCATGCAACAAACATAAAGGAATTTCGCTCAATCTGTGAGCTACTTATGCGCTAAATGCACTGCAAAACAACTTATGAAAAAAAAATTCTTCCTAGCTACTGATGCAACAACACAATCTTCAAACAAAGAAGAAAATGAAAAAGAGATATATTTTTTTTTATTTGAGTGCTAAATGACGTAACAAAGGGAAAATGCCGACAAACACAAAACCAAGAAAACAAAATAAAATTCCGGCTTAAAGTGCAGATCACAAAGAAACAGAGCAAAGACACTCAATGGCAATTGAGAAAGCACCACTTCTTACGCTTGTCTAAAAACCATAAAACACAAAAAATTTTCTTTTATCTTTTCTATCAAACATCAACTAAGAGAAAACAGGCTAAGGATAAGAGGCCCTAACCTACTGACTGTGCAACCCTAGACTCAAACCCCTGAGAGGAAAAAATTCTCACCATAAGAGGGGATGACTGCCCCACCCTGAATGAAAAGCAACCTGACAAGCCCGCGACTGTCACTGAAACAACACGCGTGCCAACGCGTGCTGAGTAGGGTTGGACTAGTATAGGCCGCGTGTATGTGTAAAATCCAAGATAAAACTGAACACAGATAGCCCAGACCTGGAAGAGGCCTCTGGTATTGACAACCAGGGACTCTTGAAGGCTTGGATGATTCTTCTTCAACAGAAAAGGAAAATAAATGCAAAAAATATCAAACACAATAAAGCAGACTGAAACAAGACTGTGAACCAGCAAGACCCAAACAGGATCCAGAAAGCCCCTTGAGAATGTAAAATTCTGACAGGGAAGAGGAGGCTACCTCTCAAGCTTTCTGACTTCTACATGCTACTGAAACCACCACAACAAGCGTTCAAACGTGAGCTGTAAGAGGTTAGGGCGCGGGTTACATGCATGCAGGCCTTCTGCAGGCCACGTGTACCTCTGTGTGTCCCGATAATAAATGTCAAGCAACAGTCAAGGAAAAACTAGTATTAAGAACTAGGTTCTCTGCTAGCTCTGACCTAACAAAAAACAAACAAACAAAGAAACAAAAAGTCCAATTCTTTGAACTACCAAAAAACCTTCAACTAAATCTGGAACCCTAAGAGTATATCCCCAACGGAGTCGCCAATTTTGTTGTTGGGAAATAATACCCTACGGACTAACAAGCTAGGGCTGAACTTGTACGCAGATCATGACCTTAAAGAAACCACTTTTAACCTATCACCCCAATACTCAAACCCCTTTTTCACACACAAGCATGGAAAAGACCTACTAACCCTTTTTTATCGATGTTTGATGTAGATCCTTCGTTGCACTTTATCCGCTTGCTTGCGATGCTCCTTCCAAAGGCAATCCTGCAATCGAGACAAAACACTATGCATGCATGCTATTTTTCTACTTGAGGGTTAGAGATTAAGCATAAATAAAATAAAATATATATAACTCATGCATTGGGACAGGAAAAGTATTCTTTATTATTTTCAATATGAATCAACTTACAATCAATGTTGAGACCGACCACCGTTCCTTGATCCTGATCCTGGGCTCCTCCTCTTCTTTGTCCTCCAACTGCTTTTCTTTAATTCTCCTTAAGCTTGAGGAAAGGCTAAAGGGTTGGGACAAATGGATTCGGCAATTGGGCAGAGTTTCTTTGCTATATTTTTCCTCCTCTAAATAGTACCCCTACCCCTTCTTTTATAGGTTAGAAGGAGCTAGGGTTTTGGACGAACTCTCGGCCATGCATGGCTGGGAGTTTCAGTTAACAGACCCAAATCTTTTTGTCCCATCGGAAACTTTCCTGTTTTTGTGCTTTGTTAGGTAAATGCGGGCTGTAGTAGGCCAGCTAGTGTTCCAACGCATGTAGTAGTAGGTCTGCCAGCGTTCCAACACGTGCAGTAGTAGGTTAGGGCGTGTTTTACGTGATTTAAGAGGATTTTCAAGAGTTTATTCAGCATGGCTTTGGCAAGGAACGAATATGAGTTGGCCTGATGCCAGGTAAGCATGTGTGGTGCAATTTAGGGTTATAACACTTGGCCCCTCTCTTGCTGCAGTGTGGTCCATCTCATGTACTGGTCCTCATGGTTTCCAACACGGTAATACTATTCCTTTACCGCATCCACAAAAAAATCCCAAGTGGGAACAACCCCATATATTCTAGACTCCTCTGTGGAACTTTACTCCCAGTAAGTTTCCCACCAATGTTTGACATGAGGGAGAGCTTTAAGGAGTGTGAAGGTCATATTTTCTTTGTCAGAAAAATTGTGAGCAAAGAAATAACCTTTTAGCAGAGTTAACCATTTTTCTAGAGCTTCTGCATCTATCTATCCTTCAAATACAAGAATATCAAAATTAACTTGTACCTTTAAAGGCGAGGTGCCTCCAAAGTGGCCTCTTGATGAAGATGCATTTGATGCTATCGGTAGGCATTTATGGATGTGGGAAAAATTCTCCATCATTTCGTCCCTCTGTCGTGTGAGAGCTTGCTCAAGCAACATATTGATAGGATCGTTTGCTTTGTCGTTTTTCTTTTCTTCCTCCATTGAGGGTTTCTTGGGTGTGTGAGAGCAATTGTCTTCAAGAGAGAAAAGCTCGAGACCCAAATTTCTATACTCGGACCTCATCGGGGACATGCACTGAAAAAAACGATCAAGAGCAGCTTGCTCTGATACCACTGATACAAATTATTTTCGACAGGAAATGAGATCGGAGATATAATAAAGAAATGCACAGAAATATCACAGATATTGAATAATATAACATAAATGTATCAAAGATGAAACCATAAACACAAATATACAGTAATACATGATTTCTATTAATGAAATAAATGTACAGAGACTGTAAAAATACAGAGTGAAAGACTCGCTAGAATGGTGGTAAAAATACAGAGTGAAAGACTCGCTAGAATGGTGGCAGCTTATCTCTTAGAAGAGATGTGACGGCTACTCGCATTCACAAGAAGATGATTACAATGATGCTGTGAAGGCCTTTTTACAATAAATAGGAATTCCAATAGTCCTAGACATCCAAAAACCTAACCCTAGGAGATGAAGTGCCAAAAGTCATGTGGGCCCCGTTTGGGTAAGTTAGTACATCAAATTCCCGAGGTCGTAACTTTTTCATACGATCTCTGTTTTAGGCATATGATAGCTCGTTGGAAAGGTCTCATCAAGGAGATTCATTTCAGGGCCTCAATCATGCCTATGGATATCAATGAGAACCTAGATCTCGAAAAACCTTCATTTGGGCCCTTAAAATGGCCCCGAAAGTTAAAAACTGCTAAAAATAGTAAATTGCCAAATTTGCCAAAAAACTATTTTGAGCCAGTCGAAAAAGGTGGGTGGCCACTGATATCCACCTGGAACAATCCTCCCTCCTTAGGAGGCAATGGTCTCCATTGCGTTGAGTTCCCAGGGGAGAGGGAAAAGCGTTTGCTAAATCTGCATCTTAGTGAGTTGCTTGCCTTGTTGGAGACGTCGCGCTACTCAGTTTGTGAAAGTCTGTCACGAACCTTTGAGGATGAGGCTGTTCAAAAAGTCGGGCTACATGAGAGGACAGTGTGCAGAAGGAATCTTTTCTCTTTGTTGCAACCTTGTTGACCTTCTTCTGTCTGATAGAAGGTGGTTGGGGCGAAGCTATAGTAGTTGCAGTGTTCTTTTGTTCCCCTTTTGAAGAGATTGTGAAGAAGATGAATTTTGCAGTATGAGATACTACCTTGCGACACTTTTTAAGTGGAACAATAGTAAGAACTACCTCTGGTATTCTGTAGAGATGACCCCCCAGAGAAACAATGACACTGCGGGGTCGAGACTCATAAACAACATGGCGCTTCCACATATATGGTTGGCCCAAGAGAACATCACAGACATCCAGTGGGGCAACGTCACATAATACCTCATCCTTGAAGGGTTGGATGTCGTATGACACTCGACACTGTTGGCTAACACAGAGATCTCGTCCTTTCCAAAGCCACCTGATGTTGTATGGCTGCGGGTGTGGTGTTGTTGACAAACCCAACTATTTGACGACCTCTGTTGAGATAAGGTTTTTCTGGCTTCTGTTATCAACAATAAAATGTAGCGGGGTCCCCTTCACCCGCATCTGTGAATGAAAAAGGTGCTCCCCCTCTTCAGGATTTGTTGGTTCTTTTGGTTGAATTGTTGCGGTCGCGACAATGGCAGTGGGGTCTGCGTCAATGATCCGTCCTTTACCAGTATTTT
Source organism: Picea abies (assembly GCA_900067695.1). Classification (NCBI taxonomy): domain Eukaryota; kingdom Viridiplantae; phylum Streptophyta; class Pinopsida; order Pinales; family Pinaceae; genus Picea; species Picea abies. The sequence goes on along the minus strand of CBVK0100096290.1, from coordinate 706 downwards.
CAGAATCAGATTCAGAATCAGTGTTTAGGTCCTTGTCTTTGATCTCAACCACCAATGACTGTTTTGAGTGACATTCATTGGTGTTGTGCTAGGGGATTTTGTGGAAATCACACCATTTTCTAGTGTCCTTCTTTGTCTTCTCGTGACCCTTCTTTTCCTGTGTCTTGGACTGGTTTTTGGGAGACTGTTTGTTAGGGCTGTCTTTGTCATACTTTGGTTGTTGTGTATTTGTAGACCCGAATTTCCGTTTGTTCTAGTGCTTAAATTTCTGCTCAATTTTAACAACATATCGATAAGCAACATCGAGTGATGAGATGTCTAGAAAATCCATTTCTGTCTAGATGTATCTGTGTATATCCCCACGATATTTCAAAACCAAATGTCGCTCGAAGTCTTTGATACCTAGCTTGGTATGCAAGGTATGGAAGGTATTGGTGAACTCCGGAACTTCTTGGCCCCTCTCTTGTCGCAGTGTGTTCCATCTCATGTACTGGTCCTCATGGTTGCCAACAGGGTAATACTATTCCTTTATTGCATCCACAAAAAAATCCCAAGTGGGAATGACCCCATATATTTCAGACTCCTCTGTGGAACTTTGCTACCAGTAAGTTTCCCACCAATGTTTTGTAAATTCTAACCTTGTACAGTATCTACTGCAAACTGATATTTAGAAAAGAACAGAAAATATACAATGGCAAATACAAAC
>CBVK0100096286.1:0-29845 GCA_900067695.1 Picea abies | reverse complement strand
GAAATGAGGAATGAAAATGGTACTGGAAAGTGAGATCCACTCTTAGTAGTTGTTCTCTCTCTGGGTAGGTGGATGAAAAATGGAGGCCAAACAATGCAAGAGGTGGATGATCATGCCTACTACAATAGTGGTGAGAGGAATATGGGAAAACAATGACTTAGCGGTGGGAGGCATGACACAAGAATAAAATGCATAGATGATCATTAAGAAAAAAAAATTGGGAACCCCCACGTCATGTGGCCAAAATATAGATGAAGAGAGGAAAATGAGGCTCAATCTTCAAGTCACGACAGGGATAAAGGAGGGATCCCGGGCCTACGGGAAATTGTAGCATGGGAACCAAATGTAAATACAGGTTCTAACTATGGAGCCCACGAAGGGTAGGAATTATCAAACCAATTACAATGTGCAAAGGGAGTGGCTAAGGATACAACCAGTCAAATTCAAACCTAAGGCATAACGCTGATAGTATGGATGGTTAATAATGCAAAGTAGGAAATGTAGATAAAAACCTATCCCTATATGTTAGTTTAGGAATATATGCCTCAAGTGTAGTGTATGTCACTATTTTTTCAAAAGTCCTTGTAATCCTATCAACACATGTAAACTAGATTTTGGGGTCAAAACGCATAGTCAAATCTAAAAAAAAAGAAAATATTTTTGGATTTTTTGGATATGTTAAAATAACTCACCACACACCTATGTACAAGACACTGCACATATTGATGGTTTACACAAAGTAGAGCCTATTTCTAGGCTCAATCCAAGGATATTTTTCATAGCTAATGAACTCATGAGACAATGTTGGAATCATATGGCACACCATGCTGCGACCATGACACAAAGGAATAAATTTAATCATATAAAGAAACTCATCGTGAGTAGTCTCTCAATATAGGGAAGCTCCTTGATGGGATCCATCAAGACATGAAGGAAGTGTGAAATGTGAATGTTCAATGGAAAGGGTAGCAGAGAATTCAGTGGCAAGTTATGAAAAATATAACCAAGGTGGAAAAGGTTCAAGACTAGGAGGACTACTGGATGCCCCAATAAATTCCCCCAATCCTGGATCGAGACTCATCATGTTAAATCTCATTGGGTCCAAACTAGGTAGGATGGATTCTTGATGATTCTCATCTTCCCTGGGCTTATCAATGGAATCCATGACTTCCAAGATGGCCTCTTCTAAGGGAAAATCAAAATCAAGGGAGTCATGTGAACTAAGAGAGTCAACAACCCGTATGGGTGGAGTAGGTTGATCACACTCCACATGGGGATGGGTTTGGTGACCATTATAACCCAATGTTGATGCAATTTCCATATTGACAATCACAACCATGGTGAGTGGAATGGATGCTCCATATGAATCAAAATCCTCGGAACGAGGTACCACCCAAGGGTCAACATAGCTGAGGGATCCACTGGTAAATGATGAAACCATGTTGACATGAGAGATGTTTGTAGTGGGAGATAGTGGGGGAAGGAGAAATATTCCCATCAACAAAGGATATTTAAACATCCATGCATTGATGTTCAAATAAGATTGTTTGGTATCACTGAAAAATGATACACTAGACCTCGCACTGTATCCAAGCTATGGGGTACAGAGTGCAAGTTGATCAATCGTAATGATTTCCCTTTAGTGAGGGAAATGTAGGACCCTAAATACTGATGAGACAAATGCATTCATCTCGTAGAACAAAGTACACCCGAGTAACAAATTGTACTCAAGAGGTGCATCGAAAACCTCCACATCAACATAGATGGTCTTACCACCTAACTCGATGGGTAAGGTGGTGATTATTCCATGGGTTTGGAACATGTGTCTGTTGAATTATTTTAATAGTGTTGTAGATGTGTTAATCTTAGGAGAGCCAAGGGCCTTCCAACAAGAGATGGACATGATGCAAGTAGAGGCTCCTTCATCCACCATTCTCTAGTAGATATTTTCCCCCAATGATCACACTATGATCTAAAAGATGACATGATGGGAGATCCTATGTGTAACCTGAAGGTTATCAAACTCGACTCCAAGGGATAAACCACACCTATGGCAGACAATAAGGATTTTCACTACATGGGGAAGCTTTGTAGGACTTCAAGCATTGACATGACACAAGGTTCCTCGACAAAGTCTTCCATAATATTGTAGTTGTGGGAAACCCATGTATTGGGATTATGTGTAGTGCATCGAAGAACACCCTTTGGGGGGAGAAGTGGTGCATCAAAAGATGGCTTCTCTATCTGAAGAGGGCCACTAGGATGGGAATAAGACGTTGCTTCTAAGGTAGCATGGGAAGTCTTGAAAATGTCATATTTTTTGGCCTGAGTTTACAAGTTGACCATGTGGTCGCACATGAACATAAAATCATTCGAGTAAGACCGCTTATTGTGAGGCATACCTGCCATGCCCCCTTGCGGGGGGGAAGGATTTGTAACAACCATGTTTTGAGGTTGAGGGGGGGAAGGATGGGTTAAGACAATAGGCTATTGGGGGCTCCACTATTTTGAAAAAAATATATAGACTCCATCCTTCCAAGGACACTAGTGAGTAGGGTGTTCATCCCCACAAATTGTGCAGGGAAAACGACTCTTTATTTTATCCTTAATTCCTCCCTCCTCGATGTTTTGGGTGGAGGAACTCCCTTTCTCGATATTTGAATTTTTATTTTTGTTCCTTTTCTTTTTTTCTATAGATTGTTGAGGATTCTTCGGTTGTGTGGATTGCACCTAATTTACCTCGGAGGTCTGAGTAGGGATCGTATTAGTTTGAGCATTAGTTCCAGAAGCTAACAAGTGTGACTTAATGGACATTTGACCCATATGATAAGCTAATTGGTTTACAGATGCATGGGAAAAAGAACCAACCACACCATCGACATGGGGTCCTAGGTTTCGCTTCCTTGGAACTGTTGATAGCCTAATATCATTTGGGATGATGTCATAAAGTGTGCCCGAGTGTGAATAAATCAAGTCTAATTGTTGGTCATGCAAAATGTCATGCTCCTTGGTAGCTGCCCCGACCATCGCTAAATCTCGAGAAATGGGTGGTAGGAGGGACTTTGTGAACCATTACATAAGGAGTTTCTCCAGGATTTGTGTCTTGGTCATCCTATACCTTTGACACCATTCATGTATATGATCGAAAATATGTGTGGCATTTTCTTGATGCAGTGAAGTCAAGAGCTCAATTCTTATCTCATGTCGAATGAGAAATTGGTGATGCGTTAAAAATGCCATTGCCAGATATTTGAAGCCTATAAAGGAACCACCTTTTAATTCGATGTACCATTTGGAGACGAATTCAATCAGGGATCTATGGAAAAGATGAAACCTCACACTATCATCCATCAATGTGTTGGATGAACACCATAAGTGATAACCTTACAAAGATCAAGTTGATTATGCAGGACATTACAAAGTCCCCAACATCAGATGATTTCGAAAGAAAATCCCAGGGGTGATGAAGGCACATATATTTCTAGGATAAAGCAAGAGGAATTAGAGAAATTTTGATGGTAGTTTCTTATGGCCTTGAATAGACTAATATTCATTCTTGATGCAGGAAAAAGAAAACCAGGAGAAATAAAAGTTAGATTAACTAGAAAATGAGAAGAAAAAAAAATCAGACTAACATCAAGTGCAACTCTATTGGTGATGCAAGAAGAAAACCTAGAGAACAAAAATGGCTATGAATCCTTGGCAGTTTTAGAAATTTTATCCTTCACCCCTATATTTATTCAAATGAATTTTACAATCCATTAACATTTTTGTGTCTGCATGTGATAAAAAAAATTAAAACAGGAATGTTGAAAAGAATATTTAATGTTAACCTGTTTTTGAATGCCATGTCACTATTATCTTCTAGTCAGAATGATGTTGGTGGTGACCTTGGGGTTGTGTCTACAGGGTTTGCAGGCATAAGAGAAAATGGAGGTTGGAGTCTACATGAAGAAGGGCACACAAGGTGATATGGAAGATGTTATCCATGGACTTCTTTCATGCAATCCCTTCTTCCTTCACTTGAGCTAGTGACAACCCTTCTTCCACTCAAGTGAGCGAGAGACAGGGAAACCAAGGTACTGCAGTTGTACTTAAAAGACTGAAATACAACATGGTGACTCAATGAAAAACACTTACAAGGATCCTTGCATGCATGTCATATGGTGTCTGCATAGAAATCTAGAAAAAAATTAGGTATACATAGTGTGCCTCCAAAGTAGTTTTGAAAAACTTAGGATATATAGAAGACAAACATTTAATGCTACAAAGTAATGTTAACATTATGACTAGTATTAATCCAACTGAAAAGATGTTATATAGGCATTTCCTAAGTTTTAAACGAAATGTCTCATGCTTTTCCTTCTTATGAGGCCAAATAAGGCCTCAAAATTTCTCATTTGGTCAAAAAGGTATCTTGAGAGATTTATAGGGTGAAAAAAAAGTGGTGGAAGAAATATAAAAAGAAAACTTTGGGTTGAAAATTTTGGTTTGTGTGCCAAAATAATAAAAAAGGGAAAATCAATTACTATAAGTCAAGTCAGTCATTGCACTAAGGGAAGGGACTAATAATGAAGGAATATAAATTAGTTTTACTAAAAATTAAGAATATTTGAATGGGATATAATGTGGTTTATATTTTTCATATTTATCAATTATGCTTATCAACATAGGAATTAATATAGACAATTATGTTTGTCAACATAGGAATCAATATAGACAATGGAATAAGAGTGCCACAAACTTTGTTTAGCAATAATAAGAATATGGTACAAGGATACTCATGTTCGTTATAGATCAATTCAAAACATCAAAAGAATTAAGTATTTGTTCCAACCTCATTTGAGCATTTGGCAAGAGAGGCTTATGTAGATTGTTTGACTAGGAAATGTTCAATAAATATAAGATCTATTCATTCACCACTTCACTCCAAATTATAGCCACACATATTTTAGGGATGAGGGATATTTTTCATGGATGGTTAAATTTAAATAATTTGAATTAAGTAACAAACTACATTAGAAAATCTTTTGTTAGGACAATTTTAAAGTTGAACTAAATCTAAATAAATCGTGTTCATTTTTTTTATATTTCATGACATACTTGGTACAAGTTTTATAGTAATAATAAAAAAGGGCAAGGATTGCATGTTTTCCATGGCTCTCTAAGTAAAAATGGAATCAATGCATTTACACTATCGTTTGTGCTTAGATATTTGTAACATAATTCAATAAATATAAGATTAATTAATTAGTTTATTAATGTATCAATTTTGGTCTAAAATGAACATTGAAGGGGAAATTGATCATACTTTCAGAGGCACAATATATCATTGAAATTTACACATAGAGGTTCCATTTTCAATTCTCGTGCCATCCTATGGAGTAGCAGTAATTGTGATGGCATTGTGCATGTGCATATTGGGAAATTTATAAATAAAAATAACCAAAACAACAATTGTGTTCAAGAAGATCCATAGATTCCAGTAGTCAATGCTGTGAGATGCAATCAAGTATACAAATACATGGATGACAATAAATAACTTTATATTGTGAGTTATTTACTTGGACCATTTTCATTCATGCACAATTTTGGTAACTTACCATTTCTTTCACTAGAAAAAGAGCACCTCCTTTTTAGAAGACTAGGGGATATATAACAAGCTGACATGGTGGGAACAAATAGATAATGGAAAGAATTAATCATGAGGCAAATATAATATTTGGTTTGGAATTATGCTACACAAGAAAAAAAAATTCACCATCAAAGGCATAGATATCTATGTATAACTAACAAAATCCAATAGGAATTAATTGCAATTATTCAGAAGTAAAACATTTATTATACCAAAAATAATGAGAAACTTATAGAGAAAAGATAGACTTATCTATTTTGAATATTGAATACCAAGAAACTAATTGAGATAGATAAATTTTCCATGCAGTCATAGGTAGTCCTTTGTGTACACCATCACCTAGATAGGCTATGATACCACTAGGGTGAAGAAGAATAATGCTGAATTATCGGGGAATTCTCTCAATCTCAGGAGTAAGAAGAAAATTACCATGTATTCCACTACTAAATTCTTGTAAATGGAACTTTTATTTGGTACCCACAATACCTATCCCACACAACATAGGGAGAATTAATGTTATGGGATAAAATATCACAGGGATCTTGCTGAATACACAACAAAATATCCCTAGGATTGTTCTAGTAATCCTAAATAGAAAGAGGGCTATAATGTTTATGGTTTTCCTAGATATAGATTCAAACACATAGATTCATGACTATCCTAAGGAATGGTGAAGTTTGCATACCTTTCTCGAGGGTTAAACATATGTGGAGGGGTCCTCTCCTAGTTTTTCGTCAAATTTCAGAATATTTGATGGCAACTTGGAAGGCATTGTCGGCCATGATGGGTCATGGGAAATAGGGTCATTTGTTAATAGTGAAAAATCCGATAAATCTAATGTTGCGAGGAAAGGAAAAGATGAAAATGAATATTGGGAGGGAGGTGAAGTCTCTGTTGTCCTTACAGTCCCCCTATGTTGGTACTACTGGAAGGTTGGGGAGATTTTGAAGAGTGAGTTCCTACTGGGATGGTGGCACCTCTAGGAGCATGACTGCTCCCATAACCAAATATGCCCCCACAAGGGTTTCCCTTGGGGGTAAATGCGACCCTCTAGGGAAAACATTCCTGAAGTTAGTCCCAGGGAAGAAACCCCCAGAACCAAATGTAGTAACAAAGGGAAAACCTCCCCACGGTGAAAATTTCCCCCAAGGGATGTGCCCCCAGGGAAAGATGTTCTAACCCATAGAAATTTAAAACCTTCTGATGTAATACTACCCCCATCCTGGATAGGGATAGCCCCAAAACCACTAGACATATTCCGCCCGAAAGGTAAGCTAGTTCCTAATGATATTGGGTCACTCATAGGAATGGTGAAGGTGGAGGGAATTCCACCCCCTGTGCTAAAACTAAATCTCAACCCCCACTGGAAGAATATCCAAAAGTGTGTTTCATGATAGAAGGGATGGGTGTAGACACACTCGGTAAACTAACAGGTGGAGATCACGACACAACTGACATCCCCTATATCAAGGATAATAGAATTGACAACTCCACTTGGGAAGAATCCTTCTCTAGTTTGAGTCTCTTGACCAATCCTTCCCTCTGTTTGATTATGATTTCCTGCTTATTTTCTTCCATTATCTATTCCAAATACTAGATCCAACAGATCTGAGAATATCTGATATAGATCACAAATAGACCCTTCGTTCTTAAAAAACATTGTTTTTGTAGGCCCTTGATTGTTGCATAATAAGTGTCACACGAGGCTCCTCGTTGATCAACATGCTTGTGTCCCATGAGGCTCTGTAAAAATTGCATATTTGTAGTGTAAATCCTAGAAATCCGAAGTTAGATATGTCCTTTTACCATTAAGGTTCTCCACTGGTCTATTCTAATCTGGTATGGCTTCTCTTGGAGTGCTTGATTTTCACATGATTTTCTTTCAAATTTTGTTTTAGTACATTTGTGTGCACTCATTTTCATTTCTTGGAGAGATTGTATTTATGTCTAATAATTTCAGTGAAGTTGGGTTGAGAACCCAACGGATCTGAAGAGATCTAGTTGTGTTTTTCATTAGTTACATTGCTTATCCTTGTGTAACAATTGTCCATTACTAGATCAACCCTTCTAGGTGAGTTTTGGGTGAGTTTCTTGTAGTGACATTAGAGTGGGATGATCCAGCCTCATTCTCAATATCCTATAGCCCCTTTTCTTGCTACTTTTTTCTGGTTTCCATTTGCATTTTTTGTTCTTGCATAGATAAAAAACTGTTTATATTTCAATTGGAACAAATCACAAAAAAGACAAAAATATTTATTGCATGTTAGATTTGATTTTTAAGCACTAGTGAACAAATTCATTAAGATCATTGTTTGGTTTCATATATGAAGTGATTATTGGTTTCTTGGCATATTTGAGGTTGTACTTTTACAAGTTTGCAAAGAAAAAAGGAAAAAGTCTCTCTCCCTCCCATAGCTAGATTTCATCGAAGTGAACGATTTGCATTGTCATATTTTCATTGCTTGGTTGGATCAAGAATCAAAACATCACTAAAATTTCATCCACTACCCTTGGACTTAAGAAACAACCTTAAAAAGAAAATGTAATCTAAAATGAATCATACATCTTCCTTTTGATAGTGAACCAACATTAGATAGGCCTTGGAATAGGATTGGAGAGTAAACTCTCCAAGGCCATAAAACTAAACTTAGGAATCATAAAAGAGCGTTAAAATCCATTCTTGCAACCAGTGTATTGGGAGCCTCCTATAACACAGGAGTTAAGCACGAGATCACATCGGGGAAAGTAGGTAGATTACCCATCTTTGGTTGTTTTGGTGTTTGTGATATTGCTTTGATCGTTACATATACAAGGGTTTTGTTGGTAAACACCTTCGGAGCTTAGGGATTAGTTAACCTACCGCTACATGTCGTCGAATTTATGACTGTTCACTTGACCATCGATTGTTAGGTGGTAGCCTTAGTGACCTTTCATAGGGATCCACATAGGTGATTGTAGGTGGGACATGACTGTAATACTTGGGGTAGACGTTCGTTCATGGTCTCAGTTCCCAAAGAGGGTGCCTGCCTTAATAATGAGTATTTTCATTGGTCAGGTCTATTTCATGTAGATCATTGTAACTACTCCTCATAACTTCACTAGTCAATATTGTGGGGACTTCATCTCCCCCATAGGGTTGGTTTTCAGAAGGCCCCCAAGCCCATTGTTTTGCTTGTTGTTAGCCTAGTTTTGATTAGGGGTATTCTCTTTGAGTCCAAATCTAAGTTAGCCTTAGGTTGAATTGTGTTTGTATTTTAACATAGTATATTCACTCTCGTTGAAATACCATTATGGTATCGTCGACTACGAGGACCTAAACCCATTATAGAGGAACAACCACCTATCAAAAGGTGTGAGATAGTTGATGAAGAGTTTGAAGGGATTGAACTTTGGTTTGATGAAGTTGGTTTAGTCGAGGTATAAGTGGTAGAAGAACGCCCTCCACAAAATTTTAATCATCCTTTGATTAAGCCAGATGCACCTCTACTTGTCCAAGTGAGGGAAATTTTTAGTGCGCCTTTCTCTTTGTTTAGTCACCCTCCCAAAATGTTGGGAACAAGTGTTTTGTCTAGTGTAGTTGAGACTATACAATCCCATCTTCAAGTGGGATAGGGGGAAATCCCCTAGGGATCATCCCATTGATGTCTATGTTTCCACCCCTTAGCTCCATTAGATATTCATCGTTCATGCCATTCTCTTTCGGTTCCTCAATCTGGGGGACGCAAACCATGTCGTCATCTCCATCTATTAGTTTTCTGAGTGTTTATACACCCATCCCATCTATCCTGATGCTCACTTTTGGATATTCTTCTAGTGGGGGGGTGAGATTTGGTTTTAGCACAATGGGGAGGAATTCCCTCCACCTCCACCATCCCTATGAGCAACCCAATATCATCAGGAACTAGTTCACCTTTTAGGTGGAATATGTCTAGTGGTTTTGGGGCTATCCCTAGCCAGGATGGGGGCAGTAGTACATCAAGAGGTTTTAACTTTCCATGGGTTATCACACCATTCCCTGGGGGCACATCCCTTGGGGTAAATTTTTCACCATGGGGAGGTTTTCCATTTGTTACCACATCCAACCCTGGGGGTTTCTTCCCTGGAGGGTCCACATTTACCCCCGGGGGCATTTTTGGTTCTGGGAGTAGTCATGCTCCTGGAGGTGCCACCATCCCAACATGCACTTACTCTTCAAGATCTCCCCAACCATTTAGTAGTACCAACATAGGAGGACCACAAGGTCCATCTGGGATAGAAGAAACTTCACCTCCCTCCCAATATTCATTTGCACCGTTACCTTTCCTCGTAATGTTAGATTTACCAAATTTGTCATGGTTAGAAAATGACCCCATTTCATGTGACCCATCATGGCTGACAATGCCTTCCAAGTTTCCATAATATATTTTGAAATTTGATGGAAATCCGAGAGAGGATCCCTACACACACATCATGACATATCAATTATGGTGTTCATCCAACTCATTGATGGATGATAGTGTGAGTTTGTGTATTTTCTAGAGATCCCTGATTGAATTCGTCTCCAAATGGTACATTGAATTACAAGTTTGTTCCTTTAAAAGCTTCAACAATCTAGCAATGGAATTTTTAATGCATCACCAATTTACCATTCGGTATGAGATAGGAACTGAGCTCTTGAATTCACCGCGTCAAGACAATGCCACGCATATTTCCAATCATATACATGAGTGGCATTGAGGGTGTAGGATGATAAAGACACAAATCCTAGAATAAATGCTTATGGAGTGGTTCACAAAGTCCCTCCTACCACCCATTTCCTGAGATGTAACGATNNAAGTCCCTCCTACCACCCATTTCCTGAGATGTAACGATGGTCAGGGTGGATAGCGAGGAGGATGCCATTTTGCGTGCCCACTACTTAGACTTGATTTATTTACAGTTGGGCACACTTTATGACATAATTTCAAATGCTCCTCGATCATCAACTAATCCAATGGAGCCAAGCCCATGACCCCATGCCAATGATGTGGTTGGTTCTATTTTCCATGCATCTATAACCCAGTTAACCGATCAAATGGGTCACATGTCAATTTCATCACACCCATCAACCACTGGCAGTAGTTCTCAAACTACTATGACCCCTTCTCAAACCTCTGAGGTAAATTCAGTGAAGTCCACGCAACCAAAGAATCCTCAACAACCTTGAGGAAAGAAAAAGAGGAACAAGAAGAAGAATTCCAACAATGAGAAAGGGACTGCCTCTACCCAAAACACCCAGGAAGGAGGCACTAAGGAGAAAAGGAAAAGTCGGTTTCCCAACACAATTTGTGGGGAGGATCACCCTACTCACTAGTGTCATCGAAAGGATGAAGTTGATATATTTTTGGGACAATAGCGGGCACCACAACAACCTAATATATTAACCCATCCTTTCCCCCCTCAACATCAAAACATGGTAGGTACCTCTCACCATGAGGGGTCTTCCTCGAATACTTTTATGTTTATGTGTGACCACATGGTCAACTTGCAAACTCAGGCCAAGAACTATAACGTTTTTTAGCATGCTACCCCGGAAGAAACATCTTCTTCCCATCTTGGTGGCCCTCTTTAGATAGAGAATCCATATTTTGATGGACCACTTTACCCCTCGAAGGTCGTTCTTCGATGTATGACACATAATACTCACACATGGGCTGTCCACACTTACAATATTGTGGATGACTTGGCCCAGGCACCTTGTGCCATGTCCATGCTTGAAGTTCTCCAAATATTCCCAACGCAGTAGAAATCCTTGCTATCTTCTATAGGTGGGGTTGATCCCTTGGAGTTGAGATTAATGACCTTTGATTCATCTCAGGTTACTCATAGGTTGTCCCATCGAGTATCCTTCTAGATTAAAGTGAAAATCATGGGTAAAAACATCTTCCAAATATTCATTGATGAAGAAGCCTCAAATTGAATCATGTCTATTTCTTATTGGAAGGCCATTGGATCTCTTAAGCTCAACACGTCTACAACAATATTGAAGGAATTTGATGAACACATGTTCCAACCCCATGGAATAATCACTGCCTTACCCATTGAGTTAGGTGGTAAGACTTTCTTTGTTCATGTGGATGTTGTCGATGCACCTCTTGAGTACAATCCATTACTCGGGTGCACTTGGTTCTATGATATTACTGCAGTTGTATCATCGATATTTAGGGTCCTACATTTCCCTCACCAAGGGAAAATCGTTACAATCGATCAACTTGTGTTCTATACCCTAGACCTTGGATCCAATGTGGGGTCAAATGTACCCTTTTTCGGTGATACCATTTTGTAAATTTTGGTGTTGGGATGTTGAAATATCCTTTGCTAATGCAAATTTTTCTCCTTCCCCCACCATCTCCCACTACCAACATCGTTCATGTCAACATGATTTCATCATTTACTAGTGGATCCCTCATCTTTTTTGATCCTTAGGTGTTACCTTGTTCCAAGGATGTTGAATCATATGGAGCATCCATTCCACTCACTACGATCGATATTGTTGATCCAAAAATCTCATACTAGTCAACACCTCCATCCTCATATGGAGTGTGATCAACCTACTCATCCTATATGAGATATTGACTCTCCCAATTCACATGCCTCCCTTGATATTGAGTTGTCTTCAAAAGAGGCCATCTTGGAAGTCATTTATTCCCTAGATAAGCCCATAGATGAGGTGATGCATTGATCATATTTTCCTTCTTTGGAGCTACCAAGAGTTAGCATGATGAGTCTCAATCCAAGATTGGGGGCATTTGTCGGGGCATCCAGTGAAATCCCTAGTCTTGAAATTTTTCCACCTCGATTATCTTTTTCAGAACTTTCCACTAAATTCTCTTCTTAACCTTCCATCGAATATTTTCATTTTGTACCTCCTTCCTGTCTTGATGGTTCCCATCAAGAAGATTCCATAGCTCTTGAAACCACCATGATGAGTATCTTTGGCTGCAAAGATTCATTCCTATGTAGCATGGCCCTAGCATGGTGAGCCATATGATGCCAACATCGGTTCATGAGTTCACTGATTATAAAAGATCCTTGGCTTGATCCTAGCAATGGGATCTACTTTGTCTAAACCATCTAAATGTGTAGTGCATTATACATAGGTGTGTGGTGTGAGTGCTTTTATGATATCCTAAATATCCAAAAATATTTTCTTTTTTTATATTTCACTATGCATTTTGACCCCATAATCTAGTTTAAATGTGTTGATAGTATTATGAGGATTTTTTTATGAAGATGACACCTTCCACCAAACTTGAGGTACGTGTTCCCCAAGTGGCATATAGGGATAGATTTTTCCTTGCATCCCCATCTTGCATTATTAACTGTCCATTCTTCCAACACTATGCCTTAGGTTCGATCACGACCGATTGTGACACTAACCACTCCTTTAGCATGTCATAATTGGCTCGATAGTTCCTACCCTTCATGGGTGCCCTAGATAGCACCCAGATTTCCATTTGATCCCCATGCTACAATTTCTCGTAGGCCCAGAAGCCCTCCATTAGCCCCGTCATGACTTCAATATTGAACCTCATTTTCCTCTCTTCATCTATATTATGGCCATATCACATGGGGGTTCCTGAACATTTTTCTTGTATTTTAATGATATCCTATGCATTTGTTTCTCGCGTCATGCTTCCTGACACTGCACTATACTTGTTTTCCCATATCCCTCTTACTGCTATGCATTAGCCTTGACCATCTGCCTCTTGCATTATTTGGCCTCCATTTTGCACCCACCTACCCAAGGAGAGAACAACTTCTAAGAGTGAATGTCACTTGCTCGTACCATTTGCATTAATTTTTCTTAGGTTGATTCCATCTGCTTGGAACATAGGAGGATGTTGTTAAGCCTCTCATTCTCTTTCGCTGAGTATAATTTTATCTCTTTTTTGAGCTCATTAAAACCAAATTAAAAAGATACATCGATCTTACTTGCATCATTATTTCATGCTCGTTAAACCATGAAGGAGACCAATCATACTTGTGTCATTCTTTCATGATCCTTAAACCATGAAGGAGACAAAAAATACAAAAAACAATAAAAAAAAAAGAGTGGGGGTTTTCGCCATTGGTCTATTCTCAAAGTGACAACATCAGTGAAGTCACCCTTGAACGTGGCACCTATTTGAGTCATTATCATACAGTTGGGTTTTATCTTGCCTAGGAGCGATCCCAAGAATATGAGTTAGAGATACTCCTTCGACTAGTTGCTCTTCCAGTCATCATGGAGAGTGCTTCAATGCCTCCTGTGTTGTTTTATTATATTCGTCTAGCTCTTGTGTCTTGCTGCCAAGTCACCATTGTGTCATGCTACATGTTTAAGGGAATTTTAAGCCTAAGTCGACCATCTATTTTTTTCTTGAATTTTCGAGTTGGCCATCTCTATGTCAGTTTTACTTTGTGATACTCTCTCTTCACATCATCTCTCGGTGTATGTTTTGTGTCGATTTATGGGGTATACATCAAGGCCTCCTTTGACGAATTTCTTCCTATATAATTTAACACATTATCTAGGTGAGGGATATATTAACAATCTAGTACCTTAGAGCTTGCACTCCTCAGTGGTAGGCCTCCTCATGATCGATGATGGGTTTCATCATTGACTCTTGATCGATTGATTCTATGAGTGTTTGACACTAGCTCATCTATTCACATGCACTAGATTGTACTAGATACCTTGGGGTCCATCTTCAGCATCGGTGAATCCCCTCACATATGTTAATAGTATACATTAATGACCGATAATCAAATGGTTTCTACCATTCTCGACTTCAACTCATCTATTCGCATGTCGTAGATTCGTACCACCAGGGTCTATGATGAATACCTTGGGTTTGGGGCCACATCATTTCTTCACAACATCCCATCCCAAGTTGCGATGGAGTATATCACTTGTATGTGAGTACTTTGAAGACTTCGGGTGCACTTTCCTCAGTGTTCATTGTCTTCCTGATATCTATATGTTGTTTCATAGATTCACATTGTATTTTTGGTGGCTATGATTGAGTTAATGTTCTAGATCCACACTGTATTGTCTCATGGATATGGTCTTATTAATGACATGGATCCACTGTGTATTCTTTTGTGGCCATGATCTAGCATTTCATATCATGGGTTCGCAATGTATTGTTTGGAAACCATGCTCATTCAAAGTTTGAGTATGTCTACCTAGGGGATGGTATATTTTACTCTCATCCTTGGTATTTTATTGCATGACTCTTTTGACTTCCAACACTCCTTTTCTCTCTCCTCACGTTTCCTCACATGGACACTATTTTATTGTAATGTATTTTGGCCATCCATTCCTTTCCTGACCTCACACATTAGGGAGCATCTATTATAGCCCTTATTTACACACTATATGCAAGAGAGGAATCCATAAGAGGATAGAAGCCATAATGCATCTTTTTCCTAAGGTTTAGCCCATTTTTGGAGATCCTCGTTGAACACCTAGTAGACAACAAGTGAGGATCTTGCTGGTCACTAGTGGTTGAACAAGCAAGGCACTGCATGTTGGAGTTACTTCACACACACCTAGGATTTATTTTTCCTAAGGTTTTTCCTTGTTTATTAATCATAATTAGTCATTATCCGGTCACCTATAATTTAGGGGAGAATATTCCACCTGGAGAATATTCTCTTTAAGTTGATACTCTAGTTTAACTAACTGAGTTGAGTTTAAATGTTGCATTGGTTTTGTCACCATGCAACATTGGGATCATCAACATGATAATTTGACTTTTCCTTGGTATCATCACCAGAGTGGCACATTATCCTTGATTCCTTGAGTTAACTCCTCACGACTCTTTATTCAGTCAGTTAACTGAAGACTAGTTGACTAGTTAACTCAACTAGGTTCACACACACCTAGGATTTATTTTTCCTAAGGTTTTTCCTTGTTTATTAATCATAATTAGTCATTATCCGGTCACCTATAATTTAGGGGAGAATATTCCACCTGGAGAATATTCTCTTTAAGTTGATACTCTAGTTTAACTAACTGAGTTGAGTTTAAATGTTGCATTGGTTTTGTCACCATGCAACATTGGGATCATCAACATGATAATTTGACTTTTCCTTGGTATCATCACCAGAGTGGCACATTATCCTTGATTCCTTGAGTTAACTCCTCACGACTCTTTATTCAGTCAGTTAACTGAAGACTAGTTGACTAGTTAACTCAACTAGGTGGCAGTTCACTCCTGTAACTGCCTGAGAGACTAGACTAGGTGGTAGTTCACTCTCGTAGTTGTTGTTCTGTGTCTAGATCACTCTATACCACCACTATGGCACATTGATTCTCGTCCAGTGTGCATTCATTGAGTTATACCGAGTATATCAAGTGTAAATTATTCATTATTCACAACGGTTAATGAGAATTCTTTCATTCTTTCTCTCCTTCTTCTTCTTTATCCTATTCTCTCTGCAAATGTGTGAATTATTGTTTATCTAGATCTATTATGTGTAGGTTCAACACATTTACATGGTATTAGAGCCGATGGACTTCTAAGAAAAATCTACGCCAAATTTTTTTTCAGTTACAAAAGATTGAAGACAGCGGAAAGATGGAATTCCAAAAAGAATTCATTCTTACACCTTACAACTATTTTGCATGGAAGGAGAAAATATCCATACATATTTGAACCAGAGGGTTGTATAGGTTAACCTTGAATACATATACAGAATTGACATCATCCATATAAAAATCCAAGTAGTTAAATCGCATGGATGAGGCACTCGAAACAATTTGCAGTCTTATTTTTCTCGATCTCCTTTTTCATATATCTTCCTTTAAGACTCCCAATGAAGCCTGGACCACCTTGGAAGGGATCTTTGGAAAATAGTATGAGATGAGGGGACACATGATGGAGGTGGATCTTCTCACATTGGATCCAAAAAGCTTCGACAATATCCAAGATTTCTTTACAAAATTCAAGGATTTACAGTCACAACTCAAAGCTTGCAGGGTTGATAAATCAAAGAAGGAGAAACAAATGGTTCTCACCATTCTCTTCAAGATTGGTCCTAAATTCTCTATATTCATATCTACATTCCATACTGTCAGATTCACCTCTGGAGCCATCTAGAAGATGCCTTCTCTTAAGGACTTTATCAAATCCCTGACACAAGAGAAAACCAAGCTAATCAACATGGGCACAATCAAAGGCCCAAGGGCGCATGCATTCAGTGTGCATGATGGAAGCCACTAATATCATAAATATACAGATAAATATAAATGAAAATCTCATGCACATCCAAATAAGGAAGGGTACACAAAACCTTTCACCGATGCCTCCATATCCAAAGGAGAAAAGGAGAGAAATGCACGTACTGTCACAAAGGATTCCATTCGGAATCCATAAGAATGAAAAAACAAATAGATCTGATGTCTCAAATACTTCATCAAAACAAACATGGAGATAACATCCCCGAGGGTGCCAAAAAGAAGAAGCCAGAAGATCTGAATTCCAGGAAAGGCAATTCTATCCATGCCTTGATTGCCATCAACTCCTCTCTCGATGCTTGGATCGTAGATTCAAGAGCATCACATCACATGGCTGCCTCAAAATAAGTATATTATTCTTTGGATGCATGCAAAGGTCCTCTTATTCTAATGGGGGACAACTCTTATGTTGAATTCACTGGCAAAGGAAGGATTGAACTCACCAACGGAAGCTTCAAGAATGTGTTGCACATTCCCAAAATTTATGTCAACCTTCTCTCCGTGTATCAGATGATGAATTTTTGCACCAAATAGAAAGTAATATTCACACAAAATTTCATGGACATCTACGACATGCAAACCAACTCTAGGTTTGCTACTGGTGAGGTAAATCATCAGTCTAGATTGTATACTTTTTTTGAATTCATTGAACCTGATTCTTCTTTACTTCTTACTCATGATGATGAAAGTAGTAGGATATGGCATGAAAGGTTTGGACATTTGAATTTAAGATACATGCAATAGCTTAGCAAGCACAAATTGGTTGATGGTCTACCAGACATCCATTTCTCCAAGGGAGTGTGTGAGGGATGTGTTCTCGGGAAACACCCTCAAGATAAATTCGACAAGGGAAAGTCTCATAGAGCCTCCGCACCTTTAGATATTATCCACAGTGAACTTATGGTTCCTTTTCTGCATCCATCCATCAAAAAAGTGAGGTTTGTTCTCATTTTTGTTGATGATTTCTCACGTTTTACATGGATCTACTTTCTCAGAAAAAAATCCGAGGTCTTTCAACACCTCAAAGATTTCAAAGCCTTGGTTGAGACACAGTCCGGAAAGAAGATCAAATTCCTCTGAACTGATAACGGGGGAGAGTATGTGAATCATGAGATCCACAATATTTTCCATGAGGTAGGGATTCAGTTGCAACATACAATTCCCTATATTCTGCATCAAAACGAAGTTGTTGAGCGGAAAAACAGATCTCTAAAGGAGATGGCATCTTGCATGTTCCATGCAAATTCACTACCACAGAGACTATGGGCCGAAGCACTTAATTGTGAAACATACATCCAAAACATATCTCCTCATATATATTTCAAGGATAATACCCCCTACAAGGCTTGGAGTGGCCTCAAACCGGAAGTGACCCACTTTCGCATTTTTGGTTCACGTGCATGGGCCTAGATTCCCTCTGAAAAGAGGAAGGAACTTGATCCATAGAGAAATGAGTGAATTTTTGTTGGATACCCCAACAGTGTGAAGGGATATTGGCTTATTGATATTTCCTCAGACCAACTCATCATTGAGCATAATGTCCAATTCAAGGAAAGTGTCTTGCATGTACCTCAACATCCACATGCAGACACCTTCACTCTTCCACCTGTTTGAGATGATGAGCATGCACATGTTAACTCTTCTTCAGACAAGAGTTATGATTCAGAGGACTCAAATGATTTAGATTTAGAGTCGGTACAGTCGGATGTAGAGTGAGAGCATCCATATGTAGTTGCAGAGCCAAAACAGATGCCTAAGTGGGCACATACTACTCTTTAGGTTGTAGGGGATCTCATTGGTGATCCAAACGATACTAGGAGGACTCGATATGATTTCAAGGAGCCTCCTATTGCACTCACTACCACTGAACCATTGCCCTCCAGACATATTTTCTTGGTTCAGTATTCAGATCCACAGTCTTATGGCGAGGCTGCTGGAAATCCCTTTTGGGAATCCGCCATGCAAGAGGAGTACAACTCCCTCCTTGAGAACCAGACTTGGGATCTAGTTCCCCTTCCTTCTGGGAGGAAACTTTTCAGATGCAGAAGGGTCTAAAAGAACAAGAGTCTAGCAGATGGACAAATTAACAAATACAAAGCTAGGCTTATCGCCAAAGGATTTCAGTAGGTTCATGGTATTGACTATGATGAGACCTTCGCTCCAGTAGCGAAGATGGATTCCATATGATTGGCACTTTCCATTGCAACATCCAAGGGATGGGAAGTCCATCAGATGGATGTGAAGAATGCATTTCTTCAAAGTGATATCTCTGAGGAGATCTACATGGATAATCCCCAAGGATTTATGTAGGACTCATCTTTGGTATGTCGACTAAAGAAGTCCCTTTATGGCCTCAAGTAGGCTCCAAGGGCATGGTATGCCAAGATGGATTCCTACATGTTGTCGTAGAACTTTGTATGTTGTAAATCAGACCTGAATGTCTACATGCTCAATACGGTTGATTCACTTCTACTTTTAGTTCTATATGTCGATGAATTGATGATCACCAAGTGCTCAACTTTAACGATTGTCGCGGTCAACAGGATTCTACATGATAGGTTTTTGATGATGGACATGGGTCTGCTACACTTCTTCCTTGGACTCAAGATCAATAAGGATGCATCAAGCATCAAATTGTCTCAGGCCAAGTGTTGCGCCTCTTTGGGTCTACTGAGCAGGAAAACTGTAGAGAAAAGAGTGAGGGAAAGAAAACAAAAACTACAATTAAGAATTAAACTAAGAGATGCAATAAAAACTAAATTCATGAGCATAGGGACATAGAAACAAAAAGAACCAAAATAACCATGTCACAAATGTTTGAGGCTGATCTATTGATGAAAACAAAGCACCAAGAAGAAAGGGGACTATGAGTCACTTCTTCCTCCAAGGGAAGGCTCTTGGACCCTCACTAGCTAGCTCTTCTTACAACAAAGAAAAATGGAAAATGGTGATGAAAGAATTCTTTACAAATCCACTCAATGGTGAGGTGGATTGTCCAATGTAATGGTGCCAATATGCTTGTGTCAAGGATGGAGTCCTCAAAACAATAGAGGTAGCATAACATTACTTTGAATTCCTTGAGAAAATGAGGTGCATCCATGTCTTTTTATAACATTCATTTGGGTTATTGTTTAACTGCTTTGTAGTGTGAAAAGAGGCCAATTAGGGCATTATTAGGTCTTTGACCAGCCCACCAGTCAGATCCAGCCCAGATTTGAGAGCCAAATCAGCTTGGGAGATGAACCATAAGTGGTTGGGAGGCCAACCACTTCCATAAATGCGTCGTTTAGCAGGTGCATGGATTGTTACGCTAACAGTCGCGCATCGTGCACCTGTGCACGATTTCTACGTTCCTATTCCGCGCATACGCGCGCGCCCAATGTCTGCAAAGCGCTCTTCAATTTTTCACTACTTTGTATAGTTTTCAACCTTTTTTGAATGTTGTGGTATTAATTCAGGTCCATGGATGACTTCATCATTGTTTGACGATGTTGATTTCTTGTAACCATGTGCGGACGAAATTTCAGTGATAACAGACGCCCCCTGATGGTTGAGGTTAGGAGCATACGTATAACTAAAATCCATCAATGTTTCTTCTACTGAGAATGTTGTTGTAATATAAAGCAATAGTGGGATCATTCAGAGCAATCCGTTGGAGGAAAAAAGGAACCGATAGGACCCGACCTTCTATGAGGTGTGTAAAATAGAAAATTGTGTACAAACGAGGCGGGCATGCCCCATGCTCGTGTCATGTAACTCTGAAAAAAAAATGTCTGAAGTGTTGGTGTAGACAACTGCAGCACCCTCGGGGGCGGTTGTGATAGAGGTAAAAGACAATTATGAAAATGAACATGCTCTGAATAGTAGGCATTGATCGCGGTAATAAGTAGCAGTGATGATGTGGGCATTGATAGCCCTGTCAAGTTCAGAGGTCTTCGGCAAATAAAAGAACTAACTACAATAGTCGCAAAGTAAGACCCACCGTAACATGAGAAAGTGTTGGCGTCGAATGTTATGTGGGTCAACGACAGCAGGGAGCAATGATGTTTCACCCTATGCCGTCCGAGATCTCTCACTGAATGGATAATGAGAATAAAGATACTGTCGCCCTTCTGGAAAACTGTGTTGATGTCAACAAAAAGGGGGATGCGACTCCTAGAAGAAAATGGCTTCGTGAAATCTACTAGGTGAGGTGAGGAAGTGGCAGAGGTACATGGATGAAGTCAAGATGTGGGAAGACTCAAGACTGCCCTTGGTTGGAGGATGTATGAGATAAAAAGTGGCCACAACCGTTCAACGAGGTCGAGTGTCAGGGGGGACGACAAGACCGGGGATAAGTTGTGCCAGAGGTAGGACAAGGTGAACAAATTCAGAGGGTAGAGGTAAGTGACCTGTGGGGTACTCTGAAGATATGGACGATGTCGGGAAAGGGAAGATGATAAGTAGTGCTCCAACCAAGGGTGACATGGGTTGCAGCTGGCCAAAAAGAGGGAAGCAGGTCACCAAAGGTGACGACAAAAAGGGTAATGTAACGATTGAAAATAAATGCGTGTGTACAATAAATAACGAATAATTGGGGAGAAATGTACAAATACAGAAACGGGTGCCCCAGTATGATATGGATGGCCCATGTAGGGCATAATTTGCTTGGAAAACTGATGAAGGGTGGGGGCCCCATTGGTGAGTTTCTGTATGAGGTAGATGAAATGAAGGTAGGTTTGCAGATGGGAAAACTGATTATGGATGCAATGGAGGGTTCATGATACTGCGGAGGGGCAGTTAAAAAATAGAACCAAGAAGAGATAATCTGGGAGTCCGTGTGGGAAAGCTAGCAAAATGAGGAGAAGGAGTATGTGGTTGATTTCCGACATGATGAAATACTATCGGGACTCCCATCCCTAAAGGGTTTTGAAAAACAGCATGAGTGTCAAAAGTGTCAAAAGGTGCTATGAATGGGACAACTCATGTGGGTAAGAATGCTACCGGGTAATAGTACCAAAGATGCAAATGGAGGTGTGGGTACTGCAGAGCTAGGAATGGGGATCCTAGAGGAAAATATCAGAGGGTGTGACTGGAAATGTAAGTGCGATACAGCGGGAAAAACTACATGCTAGTGCTGAGTATATACCTAAAGGGGTTGTGCCGATGTATGATGATCAAGTACCTGGACACATGAAAACCAAATACCCAAAGTGAACAATATCTGAAGAGAATCGAAGATATGAGCATGTATTTGATAAGAGTGAATATGTGCATGTGTACCTGACTAGGGTGTGAAAAAAAAAGGGTGCCCCGGGGGCTCAGAATGAAAAGAGGCCCAGGGGATGCTGTGATGTAGATGACGGGATGTTGATCCCGTGGCTAAAGACGGATTGAAAAATGGACACCGTGGGCTCCCGGAATGGTGAGTGGAAGTTTGGAAAAAGGCCTATATATAGCTGTAGGGCCCACATTGCCACTTCATTTGTACCTGCTGCAATAGTGACTGGACGAGAAGTTTTCAGAGGAGTTTTGGAGATTCGGGGAGGACGAGGCATCTGATTGGGGATTAGCGAGCTTTAGGTTAGTGGTCTGATCATCCTGCATAGAAATAGGATTTCATTTTTTGGGTAGGGGCTGTACGGGGAGTCGTACAGAGAGATTTAGGGGATGGTGTAGACGTGAGGGAAGGAGAAAAAAGATTAAAAACGCTAGAAAAGAAATAACCTAAAGTAGAGTGACTACTTTTAAGCATAAAATTTCTTGAGATACAACCTGTTGACGGGTTCTTTGAGAGAGAGGCCTTCGGGAGAGGCAAGGATATATGCACCTTTAGTGAGGCAATGTTGAATGATGTATGGGCCATGCCAGAGTGATTCGAATTTTCCATGGCCAAAGGTATCATGAGCAATATTGTAAGCCAAGATGAGGTCGCTTTCACGAAATGAGCGAAGGTTGACATGGCAATCAAATCTAGCCTTGGATCATTTTTTAGCTGCCTCGTTGTTATGTAAGGAAGATAGACGATCTTCATCCAGAGACTCCAAGTTTAGCAAGCACTGCTCCATTGGAGCAGTGTCAGGTAATAGCTCAATTGCGGCACATAAGGTGGGAATTTCGCACTCGATGGGGAGAGTGGCCTCAACCCCATGGACTAAATGAAATGGTGTGAATCCAGTAGCGGTTTTCATAGCCGTTCGATAAGCCCATAGTGCAAAAAATAACATATGATGCCAATTGGTTTTATGTTTATTAACCGTGCGTTGTAACATGGCCTTGAGGACTTTGTTAACTGCCTCGACCTGTCCGTTAGACTGAGGGTAATATGGTGAGGCAAAATCATGAGAGAAGCCTAACCGAGATGAGAGTTCAACGAAGATCTCATTCTCGAAGTGTTTCAGCGGTGTTGTTGAAAGTGGGCATAGCTTCTACCCATTTGTTGAAGTAATCAACGACGATGATGATGTATTTGTGACCATTGTTGGAGGGGGGATTACAAGTCATAAATTTGATGCCCCATTTGAAAAAAGGGTCGGCAGTAATGACAGGGTGAAGATGAGCAGGGGGAGATCAGGATTTGTTGGCATAAAGCTGACATTGCTGACATCGTTTCACAGCATAAATGCAATCATGAAACAAGGTAGGCCAAAAGTAACCAGCTCAGATAATATTTTGAGCAGTGGATATACCCGAAATATGGTCCCCACATGCGTCGTTGTGGCAGTCGTTTAAGACTCTATTGGCCTCGTTAATAGTCAGGCATCGACAAAGAATGGTGTCGATGCCCCGCCGGTATAGGATATCTCCAATGAGAAGGTAGCGGGGGGCCTGATGGCGAATACGTCGACGATCATCTCGTGAAAGGTGGTTACCAAAATTTTGAGTTCAGAGGTAGACGAGGAGGTCGCCGTACCAAGGATCATCTGTAGTGATGTAAAAGAGATGTTCTTTGGGAAAGTCGGTGTTGACAGGGGTACTGGTGGTGTCAGAGGGGAGGGTCGTGACAAGTTCGGTGAGAACAAGGGCCTTCTTACTCTTAGGGGTTGAGAACTCGAGGTCATACTCCTGAAGGATAACGATCCATCGAGCGAATTTTTCGTTAACTTGTTGATGGCTGATCAAGTACTGCATAGGGTTGGAATCTGCAATGACCTTTGTGGTACGAAGCAGAATGTAATGGCGCAGTTTCTAGACTGTGAGGACAACTGCAAGAGCAAGTTTCTCTTCGTGTTTATATTTCAAGGGTGGCCCTGAGAGGTTTTTACTAACGTGATAAATGACATGTTCACGATTTTCATCTCTGAGCTGGACGAGGACGTCGACTACTCATACAGTTGATGCTAATACGTAGAGGATATAGTCACGATTGTAGTCAGGTGCACTAATTAAAGGTGCATTTGAAAGCGCTTCTTTAAGATCGTCAAATGACTATTGAGCATGGTTGTCCCAGTGAAAAGGGATGTCGTGACATAGTAAGCGAAGGAAACCATGTGCGCATATGGTGTAATCGGGGACAAAGCGTCTAAGAAAGTTAGCTTTTCCCTGTAGACTTTGAAGTTGTCGTAAATTCTGGGGAGGTGGAATTTCGGTGATAGCTTGGACTTTGAGGGGGTCCATGGTAATATCGCTTTGGGAAACAATAAAACCGAGGAGGCACCATGCGGTGACACAGAACACACATTTGAGAGGATTCAAGCGGATGTTGTATTGATGACACCGTTGAAAGATAATTCGTAAATCATTGAGATGCTAGGTGTGTTTCTTGGATCGGGCTGTGAGGTCATCCAAGTAGGCGAGGATGATATTAGCCAGATCGTGAAATATGTATGTCATCGTCCGCTGGAAAGTTGTGCCGGAATTCTTTAAGCCAAAAGGCATGACACAATATGCAAAAGTACCCCACGGGGTAGTGAATGCGGTTTTATACTTATCATCTGGGTGGATTTGAATTTGATTATAGCCAGAGAATTCATCCATAAAGGAGAGAGCCTCGTGGCCGGCACAGTCGTCGAAAATTTGATCGATGAAAGGCATTGGAAAGTTGTCTTTGGGACATGC
Source organism: Picea abies (assembly GCA_900067695.1). Classification (NCBI taxonomy): domain Eukaryota; kingdom Viridiplantae; phylum Streptophyta; class Pinopsida; order Pinales; family Pinaceae; genus Picea; species Picea abies. Next base: position 4,928 of record CBVK0100096286.1, on the reverse strand, counting down.
GTGATTGAGATCGTGAAAGTCTGTGAAAATGCGGATAGTTCCCTGTTTTTTGTTAACGGGTACAGGGTTGGAAACCCATGAGGTATAGGCGATGGGGTAAATGAAACTGGCAGTGCGTAACTTGTCAAATTCGGCTTTGATATTCGCGTCTTTGGATGGGTGTAGTGGTCGCTGTTTTTGGCGAACTGGTGTGATGTCAGGCCAGGTGTCGATGCGATGTTCGAAAATAGAGGGATCGAGGCCAGGAATTTCCGTGTATGACGAGGTGAAAATATCCCTATATTCCTGGAAGAGGGCTTTATATGCGACAATTTCCTGAGGAGTGCAAGCAGCTCCAATGGTGATTTCTTCGACAATGCCATTTTTAATGGAAATGTCGATTTTAATGGTGGGGTAAATGTTGGCCATGTTTCCTTCTTCAAAAGCATCAGGGGTAGGGATGGGATTTTTGACCAGTCGATAGACCCTGATGGGATAAAATACTTGGTTTCGACCGCGTAAATGGGGTTGTGGTTAGGAGGCATGGGGGATTCCTGTGGAGAGAAGAGTGCGCGATGGTGTAGCACCTCCCAGGGAGAATCTGGGTGGTTTAACTCTTCTAGTATTTCTTCGTCTCATTGAAAGTGATGGGAATACAAGGGGTCGTGAGGAGTGATCTTGGTGACAGTGTTCGTGTGGTTTCTCCCTGGTGAAGAAGTATGGGGAACATTGTTAGGAGATGGTGAGGGTTCACTCGACATAAACCATATATTGAAGTACTGAGGGGTACCTGTGGAGGTTGGGTGGAGAGTGTCTGTAGGGGAATGAGTGGGAGAGTTGGGGGGGTTGGGGGGTGAATCCTCATATACATCATCTAAGAACCATGGAGGTGTTGGGAGTGCCTCTGGTTTGGGAGAAATGACATGAAGAGCCTCTAGTGACGACGTAATGTCAATTATCGCCGCTGCGGGTTGGTGAAGTAGGGTTAATTGGCGTTGCATGTATTCAAGGATCATAGGACACTGGTATGTAAAATGAGCTAATTAATCGCAGAGAGAGCAAGGGCGTCTCATACGTTCATTGACTGAAGTGGTGACATAATGGATGTCAGTGATATTTGTGGAGGAGGATGTGGTAGGACTGGGGTTGTTCTGGCAGTTCTGGCGTACGGCGGCTAATGTCTGTCGAAAGTGTGGCAGTGCTGGGAAATGATGGGTATAATGGCCATACTCTGAACATATAGCACAAGTGTATTTGGTCCTCAACCCTTTACTACTGGAAGGGTGGGTGGTAGTGATGGGACTAGCAGTAGTGGCGGGTGTTGGGGGAGTTTGATTGAGGGGGATCAAATTCCGTAATTCAGGTAGTGATGGATAGTTGTTGGTTTGGTGGCCCTCTTTCTCACATAGTGTGCAAGGTGGTGGGATGCGTGGAGGAAATGGAGCGGTGGGCTCCTTCTTCTTTCTCCTGCCCCTAGCGGTAGCAGGGGGGTTAGTGAGTGGGGGGGTGGTGGGGGTAAGGATGGGAATCGTCATGGGGATTCCTTCCTGGGGGGGAAGGGATGGTCGAGGGACCATATTTGGTGGGTGTAAATACCATACTGGGATTTCTAACACCATATTAGGTAGTGTGAGCATTGCGGCTACCTGAAAAGATTCGATACCGGGTGGAGGGTAAAAGAAGGGAATTTGAGTGAGGGGTTGGGGAACTGTCTCCCAAACTAGACTATGTCCTTGGGGAGAGGTGGAATCGTGGATTGGTGGGGTCGATGAGTGTCCAGGAGGTTCTTGAGGGGGGGGTTATGTGATGAGTGGGACGTCAGGTATGATAGAAGCCTCTGTAGGAGGAAGGGTATCCTCTATGTGAGTTTCGTTAGATGATATGACACACACTTGATTGGAAGGGTGTAGGAGTGGTGGTGCTCCATGATATGTTCCTAATAAGGATGGATCTTTAAAAATCCCAGGACCCATCTCGACGAGTGGATATGTGTCATGGCTTGTGTGGATGAGAGGAAGAATGTTATCGATGTTGGAAGATGGATTAGGCTCATATTGTGAGACTTGGTCAATGGTAACGATCTTCCCATTGTGAGGGAACATCATTGTCCGAAAGACAGAAGATGCTACTGCCTTCATAGCGTACATGTAGCTATGACCGAACAAGATATTATAATCGAGCGGGGCATCAATAACTTCGATATCGATGAGAATAGTCTTGCCCCCGAGTTCGATGGGGACATTTTGGAAGAGCCCTTTAGGAGAGGAAGGTCATCTGTCATAAGCTCATAATGTGATGGCAGAGGGTATGAGTTTCCGAGAACCAAGTTTCTGCCATACTGTTTTGGACATGATGCATGTAGATGCACCTTCATCGATGATACACCGATGAACTGTGATGTTTCATATTTTCACTGGGATTTGAAAAGAGATCAAGGCGAGAAGACGAGGTTCTCCGCTGTCAAGATCAAAGGTAATGAGTCCGGTATCTGTAGGGTTGACTGCCCCCAAGGCAAAAAGTAGTGATTTCCGCTGAGTGGGACAAGTCTGGAGGATTTCTAAGACTGACATGGCAGTCGGGGATTGTGCTAAGTCGTCTTCCAAACTATAGTTATGAGCTTCTCTAGCCTGTGGGTTGTGGACATTCCTGGACAATGGGATGCGAGGGATGCGAAGCGGTGGTTCGGCGGAAGGGTGAGGGATCACCAACAGGGGTCCCGTCGGTGGAGGGCTTGTCTCTGGAGGGATAGGGGTAGACTCAGCGGGGGCATGATACTGAAAATTACGCGTTTGCAGAAGGATTTCTTCATCACTGGTGAGGAGAATTGTACGATCTGCTGGATTGTTGGGGTTGAGGTATTGTCCTGCCTGAGGTGGGGGATGTTGTGTGTCCTGTTGGTTGTTTATCACACCTTGATGTGGAATAGGATTTTGCAGCATGATGGGAGGGGGTTGTTGCACATATTTTTGTGGTGCCTGCTGAGGGGCAGGTTGTGCAGGAGAATGGGGAAGACTACCCGAGTCTTTCAACCGTTTGAAATCAACGATCTAGGGGCAATGATGAGTGTAATGGACAAACTCACCACAAAGGGCACAAGGGAAGATGGTTTTAACATTATTTCGCCCTTGGCATTTATTATTATTGCCCCCTTGGGGGTTTTGGTTCCCTTGGTTCTGGTTTCCCCCAGTGAGTTGGTGTTGTGGGGGTTGATTCCCGCCTTGACCTGGGTTGTTGTTATTCATGTTCCATCCTTTCTTCTTGGAGTTGTTCGATGGATGGATTGGATTGGCTGTATTCAACTGTTAAAAACTTTGGTATTGTTGAACTGCAGAGGGTTGAACAAAATTCACCCCCGCATGAGGATGTGAGGGAGCCATGGGTTGTAGAGGACCAGGAAATGGGAAGTATGGATTCTATGGTGGTACCAATCCATAAGGTACATAGGAAGGTGTAGTTGTTTCGCTAGTACTATAAGCTGAGGTTGAGGGAGTACCATTGTTTGTTGGGATAGGTGGATGTATGGGAGGTGTCGGTGGTGGTCCACTGATGGGTGGAGGTATAGCAACAGGGTATGGCTATTGATAAGGGGGTGGGGGGTAATAAGAAGTGCCCCTATATGCCGACGGGTATTGAGGTGTGCCATACATCGGTGGTGGTTGTGGTTGTGGACCATGGTGTGTGGTGGCACCGATCAGTCTGTCTGCTGAGTGAGACATCCTAGGTTTGTCTTCACCAAATGGCACCGGTTTTGGAAGATCAGGAAGTACAGTGTATAAGTACCCTGACTGTGCATAGATGAGGTCATATTGTTGGGCCTTGCTAATGGCTTCCTCTTCAGATTGAGGGAAGGTGGAAGCTACATCCTTACCGAGAAGAGAGACAAGTGATCTAAGAAACCAATCGAGACATTGTTGCTTTGTGGTTTCTGCTTTTCACAAACTATGTCGCCTACGCCACTCGTGAATGTGGTCAGCGATGTTTGTGGCTGAGGTTTGTTTGAAATTAGAAAGTAGTTCTAGACCATTGTCGTGGCGGATAGGTAATTGGAAGAAGGTCAAGAATGCTTTGGCCAATGACTCAAAAGTTGTGTGGGACCCCGATTTTTCTTCGACATACCATTTAGTTGATGGGCCAGTGAGTGTGCGTTGAAATAATCGCAGTCTGATGGAATCATCCATAATTCTATTGGAGGAGCACCATAGGTGAAAGGTCATGACATGGTTGGCAGGGTCATCGCCTACCTTTCCTTCAAACTTGGGTATGTATAAAGGTAGTTTGGTTGGCATTGCAGGCCATGTGGGATCATGCAATATAGGATCATTGGTGAGTTTGGTGAGATCAAGTATGTTGAGAGAGGCCAAATATGGCATCTGCAGTGGGGGGGGGAGGATTAGCTCCAGCCATAGTGTGTTGTGAACCTGACCCTTGAGGGGGGATAGGTGGGTTGGTGCTCCCTCCTTGAGAGGAAGTGGGTCCCCCGCTTCCGTGTAAAGGAGAGCGAGTGAACGGATGGCCTTGGGAAGTTGACCCAAGTAATGTAGAACCTAAGAAAAGCTGATCCTAAAATAGTAGCACTCACAGAAGTGTGTGAAGGAGGTGTTGATGAGCAGGCATGACCAGATACTCCCCCTAATATAGGAGGGAGGTTTAGCAAGCGTCGTGAACGACGGGGGTTCTGCGGTTCCCCTATGATGTTAGACTAGCTGTGTGAATGTGTGCAAAAAGTGGTGAGAGTAATATAGAAACAAGATCCTTTGCGTTGAATGTTTACACAATATATATATCCAAATCAAACTGTAATCAGATGTGCATCATACATAAAATATTTTGAAAAATAAGCATATATATATGGGTAAGTGGGTTTTGTCCACGTGGGGGAATCAAAAGAAAGCAAATGCTCGTTTCCTAGAAGACGTAACACCCTTCCTGTCAAATAGCACTGGACCTTC